>UELU01079131.1:0-16864 GCA_900490025.1 Megastigmus dorsalis
ATGCCGCCCCGGCACGTACTCTTGCCACTACGAGGAGAAGAAGCCAGGAGGCGGCGCGCACACACACATACACACACACACACACACGAGACTGTTGCCGACACCGGGCGCAAGAGGCGCCGAACCTCAATGACGACGATGACGAGGGTGTCGCCACCCACTCGCACCTAACCCAGTGACGGACGACCGGGGAAGCACACACGAGACCTCGACACCGGCTACGAGGCGACACAGCAGCGACGCGAAACAACAGCGACCGAGAAACGCGACGATAACAAGCTGGCGGCCATTTGCAATGCCGCCAGTAGAGTGAGAGAGACGGACGAACGGTGCGAAGAAGGAATCGCCGATAGCGCGTTAGGGAGCGCCCACACTGCCACGCACACGAAACCCCGAGTTCCCAAGTGGACCGTGCGCATGCTCCCGAGGGTTGGGCTTTCGGGGATATTATCGGAAAATTGAATAGATAATAATTGCGCGACGGAATTCGAATGGCGCGCGCGATGATCCGACCCCGATAAGAGGCTATGTCAGTCGTGGGAATCAATCAGCGACGAGGGGCCAATTAATTAGTTGAGAAGTGAGGGAAACTGACTCTAGGTTTCCCCAAAAGGAATGAATAAGTCAAATTTCGGACTACACGACTCGAATTTGGACCTGACAACGATAATTAGAGCGACAAGGACAGACTGCGATATATAATGAGCGCGACGGAGAAAGAAGAATCGGAGAGGACGGATGCGACTACCGAGCTTCCGAAAAGAAGACACTTGCCGTTTAGCCAGTGATCAGAACACACGCGTTTCGCAAGCCCATAGCATTACCAAACCAGTACTGCAATATAATATTATCAATTGGATCAGCGACGAGGACCACCCACGGAGCAGAAGCGACATCAAAATCATATAGCGAAGAGAGACTCTGACCGTGGTGCAAGAATAGACTCAATGTAACACATTGAGGGGGAGACGATTTTGGGAAGCATTTCTGGTACTTTACGGCGATGATTGGGCCAGCCGCCATTCCTTACGGTTGTCGAGCAACCTGGTCTGAGGTGAGTCGCAACAAGTTGTATTCAGTGCGCGATCGGTGGAAGGTGTCTAATCATATTGTTGAGTTTATTAATATTTTTATTAATACCAGTATTAATACCATATTTGCGCAAAATATTATTGATAAACGGTGTCAAATTTTTAATGTATGGTAAAATTATTTTATTTTTAGATAGTAATTGTTTATTATTATTGATCGGAATATTATTAACATTGTTGATAGACATTATTCTTTTTTTAATATATTTATTTATAAAGTGCATAGGGTAATTGTTGGCTAAAAGAAATTTCTTAATAATGCCAATATTATCCTTGTGAAAGCATTTGTCAGAGAGTACGTAACATTTGTAGACCAAATTATAAATAATTGCATTTTTTTGTGATATTGGATAATGCAAAAGAAAATTTATGTACCTCCCCGATGAAGTCGGTTTTCTATACCAGTTTGTTACAATCGCGTTATTTGTCTTAATGCATTCCACATCCAAAAAGCTCAATCTATTCGACTTTTCAATTTCCACTGTAAATTTCAACGATTGGTGGAAGGCATTAAAGATGTTTAGTGTATAATCTATTTTGTCTTGTTTTATTATCAAAAAGCAATCGTCCACATATCTCTTATATAAACATATTTCATTTTTTACGGAATTTAAACGTGAAGTTTCAAGGGCCTCCAAGGTAACTTAAGCAAACCATGGGCTGGTGTAAAAACCCATTAAAGCCCCCATGACTTGCTTGTAGTATTTATTGTTGAACTGTATATAATTGGAATTTAAGATAAAATTTATTCCGTCTAAAAACTCTTGTTTTGATAAATTCAAATGATCTTTAATATACCTCCACTTTTTTGCCATTGCTTGTAATAGAGGTCCTTCGAGAGATTAGAGAAAAGAGAGACCATATTAAAAGATACAAGATTGTAGTTATCAGGGACCTGTGTACTATTAATAATATCTTCAAATTTCAAACTATTTTGTAGTGATGAAGTGGGGCGTGGTATATATTTATTGAACAGTAACGACAAGCTTTTATCGAAATTATACATCGGCGAGTTTAAGGCTGAAACAATAATGCGTACTGCGAAATTGGCTTTATATATCTTAAAGAGGGCGTAAGCCCAGGCTAGAGTGGTACTATCAAGGGTAGTCATAACGTTCTGAAAACATTTAATCAGTTCAAATGCTCCTTTTTGTTTCCATGAGTCAATTAATTTTTTTACAGATTTTTGTAGCATAGATAAAGGAGACTTTTGTATTAGTTTATAGTGTGTTTCACTTCTTAAATCTGTTTAAACTTTATTAATGTATTCTAATTTGTTCATTACGACCGTGGCGCTGCTTTTGTCTGCGTGAGTAAATAAAAGATCATCATTACTTTTTATAAAGCGTTTAGTTTTCTTAATTTTTTCTCGTAAAGCTGCATCTTCGTGGGGGAGGTGTGTTTTCTTTTTAATGAAAGTGTTTACTGTTTTTAGCGTGTTTTCCCTGAACACTCCTTCAATGCTTTTGTTGAAGTTCATTGCGACTTCTAAGCTTTGTAATATTTCAAAATAAGTACTTTTGTTCAACTCAGTGGTAAAATTAAATTTTTCTCCAAGAGATAAGATTTCCTTTGCATCATCAGGTATATCTACATTTGTCAAGTTGACTAGCCATTTTTTCTTAATGTTGTCAATATGAAGTCATTAATATTGCATGAGTTGTTAATTTTATTGTGACTGTTATCATTATTGTCGTTACTATTAGTAAAATTATGGTTATTGTTATTAAAATTTTTGTCTTTATTAAAATAATTATTATTGTTAAACTATTATTACTTCTGCTATGATATAATAGATTATTAAATTTTTTATTTTTGGTTATATCTAAATTATTTTTATATTTATCGTTAATTTTGTCATAAAAAGTTTCGAAAGAACTGACTAGGTAACTGTCACTTTTATTTAACAAGGCATCGTTGATTTTATTATAGTCATGTTTTAAAAAATTTATATGTATGTTAATGTCAACAATTTCAAAATTCAGAAGTTTTCTCATGTTATATAGTGAAATCAACTGTAACTTTTTGTAAATGTACCTGCTATGGAAAAGAAATTTTTTGAAATGACTAGAAAAATGTTGGATGTGGACCGGAAAAACATCGTAAGATCTACATTTAAATAGAAATTTCCTATGAGAGAAAGCGAGAGTGAGTTTATTTGACGTTTTCTTGAGGTTAACAAACAAATTTTTAACGTCATTATTAAAAACTAATTTACATTTGTACAAGAAGAATCCCAAATTTAAATGATGGTTGGAGTTCAAAATTTTAATGAGAAAAGATATTGTGTTTGTGTTCTTATCTTGTTTGTCCGAAGACGTTGGTAGGTCTCTCCTGTGTATACTTCGGTTCAAATTTGAATTTAAATTTAAATTTAACGTGCCCATTTCTTTCTTTGCTACTAATTTAATATTGAAGCTATTTAATATTGAAAATCTATATATATTGACTGCGCTTGTAAAATCGTGAAAATTCCGTGCTTGATTTCCTACATACCTGATGCAGAACTTCCTTAATGCGAGAAATATGATAGAAGTGACTTCGAACCTCTTTCTACAAACTGATATTTAATAACACGGTGATCGGAATTACCCCAATAAAATTTTTCTTTCCTAATCAAGATGAAATAAATTGACAATATTCTGCGCATTTTTTCTTTTCAAATTTTGTATGTTTGGAATTTCTAAAATATTATAATAACAAAACTAGCATTGTTTGGTACAAAAAATATTTATAATTCTTATTTAATAAATATAAATCTTTGATAAAAAACACTTAATACTAAGATCTTGTATAATCTTATACTAATATAATAAAGAGACAGCGTTTGTTTATATGGTTATAAAAATCTCAAAAACTACTTAACCGATTATAACTAAATTTTGATAAGGTACATTTTTGGCATCGTGGAGTAACATAGACTAGGTTTTGCATTAAAATATATCATAAATTATTAAAAAAATGAATCAGGGACTACTTCACTTACGCGTAGCGAAGTAATATAGGGGAAAAACGGCGTGCGGCAGTCGCCGGCGGAGTAAGGTAGGAAAGCAGAGTCGCGCATCTGTTTATATAAGTAGGAGCGTGAAACCCGCTATGGAGCAACCCGTTTCTGAGTAAAATTTTTGTACTCAATATATTGAATGTTCCTTAGTGAATATTCTTACTGGCTGTTTCGTTTTTAAAATATATTATTTTATTTGTGGACATTTTTTAAAATGCGTAAAATAAATTTGTCTTGCAATTCATCTCAAGTGAGACGTAACCTTTTATGGATAAATAATGAATGTCAAGAAGAACGTCAAGCTAGATTTTCACAACACAAAAACGGCGCATGCAATAGACGCAATAATGAAGATATTTCTCTTAGAGAATTACGACTCTTCGAACAATCTTCAGAGACGTTTACTCGCAGACTACGCGAATCCTCACAAGAAACATTACAGCGACTTGAAAATCAACGATTGCGATCATTGCGTAATAGAATTCATTCTTCGAATTTTCGATCTGCTTTGGAATATGATCCAAATATTCATTACATAAATCTTAAGGATATACAAATTGGTTCAATTAATAAAGTTTGTAATCATTGTTTTGCTAAATAATGGAGCGATGAGGCTCCAGATCTATGTTGCTCGGGGTGTAAAGTTTTTCTCGGTGAGCTTCCTGAATCGCCAGAACCTTTAAAGAGTTTGATTTTAGGCGCAAATTGATTTACGAAAAACTTTTTAAATAATATTAGAAAGTACAATACTTTATTTCAAATGACTTCATTTGGCGCCAAGCAGATGATAGAAGGAAATTTTATGCCAACTTTTAAGATTCAAGGGCAGGTATATCATCTTCTTGGCAGTCTTTTATCTAATCCTGAAATTAATCCTCAGTTTTTACAAATTTATTTTATTTCAGATGCAGATCAGTTGTCTGTTCGTTCAAATATTGTGCCAAATTTAAAACAAGAAATTATAGAAACATTGCAAAAAGTTTTACTAAAAAATAATAATTTAATCGAAAGCTTTAAATGTAATCTTAAGAATAGATTAACTAATAATACAAAGGATCATAAGTTAAAAATTCATTCTGATGGTGTGCCCCCAAACCAGCATAGAGGTTGATACAATTCTACTACAACGAATGAAGTAGCTGTACTTTTTGTCGATGAAGATAAAGGAACAAGAGACATTGTGTTAAGTTGTCGTGATGGACAAACGCAACGCTTATCAGAACTTTATCGACCCTACGATCCTCTTCAATATCCACTTATGTTTGCTCGAGGTTAAGATGGATGCAATCCAGATTGGCCAGAGTTTAATTGTTTTCGGGACAAAAGTCATGTGATAGACATGACGTGATTTTACGAGATTTTCATTTAAAATTGAAAAAGTTCATGAATCCGATAACCAAATACAAAGTATTTGGGGAAATTATTTGTTACGCTTGGTCTTCTGGAAAATGATAATCAATGGAAGGAAATTATTATTGATGCTATTGTATTAACATCACTTTCAAAGTTACGAGATCTGTTTGCAATTATTTTGGTGTTTGGTCCTTCTCAACCTTCTAATTGTGGGATGCTTTCAAACAAGATTTTTGTGAAGATATACTTCAAAGAATGTAACAAAATAATAATTTAATTACAACTTTCACTGACGATATTTTTAATCAAGGGTTTATTCAGATTGAAGACAAAGTGGCAACTCTTAGTGGTAAATATTTATGCGACTGTGGCATGCCTATACCTATCCATGGCGAACAAACTATTTACAACCTCTACGATTCAACGTTAAGACAAGCTTATGATGTAAATAACTTGAACGATTATGAATGTTTAAATCTCTGCAAATTGATACAAGATCAAAATTATGCATATGATTTAATAATCGATAGTTATGATAAAAAAAGAAGGTAAATTATTTTTTTGTAGATGTTTCAGGAGGAACAGGCAAGACTTTCTTACTTAATTTAATATTGGTTTACGTTAGATCTAAAGGATATTTGGCTCTTGAAATTTTCAAAACCGCCGACCTAACCTAAAAATTTCTTACTTTTTTTGGCCATTTTTGAAACATTAAAAAGTTTTGTTACATTATATTTTTTCAAATATTTTGAGATTTTTTGGAACCGTCGACCTAATCTGGTAATGCAAAAAACTATAGTTTGAGAATCTTTGGAACCAACATCCAAACTAAAAATGTATAAACCCTATTTTTTGACATTTTTTTTTGCCGTTTTTGACACTTTAATAAGTTTTACTCTAAATTATGTACACATATCATTATGCATTCCAGCACATTATATTTTATCAAATATGTTGAGATTTTTTGGACAAGCCGACCTAACCTAAAACTTATTCGCGGGTCACATTATTGATTTCAGAATATTTTATATGCTCAAATATTTTCAGATATTTCAGATCCGCCAACCTAACCGAAAAAACAAAAAAACCCTATTTTTGACACTGTTTGGTCATTTTCGACACATTAAAAATGATTTCGCTTCATTATTCATACTGATATGTAATATGTTTAGACTTTTCGGAACTGTCAAGCTAACGTAAAAATGCAAAAAAAAATATATTTTGGGACATTATCAGGTTATTTTGCATAAAATAGGTATATTTTACATAATTGATAAGGTTTTAATATAATAATTCAAATTATTATGATTTCTCAGTGCAAATTGAAAAAAAAATTAATTATAGAGTAAATACTCCCTTAAGATATCGATATTTTTGTTAAAAGTATTCACAAATAAAATTTGGTGATGTAAAAATTGGAAGGTGTTGCTTTGCCAAAGTTGGTATTTAAACCAATTATTTTTAAAAGATATGTTGATGGAATTAAAGTTACAAAAGAGGTTGAATCAGCTAATCCCATCAGTTTTATGTACAAGAAAATTATTAGAGTTAATAATAATAGAATGAAATTAGATTGGTATTGAAAACCTACATGATCAGGTAGATTTTTATATTTTAATTCTCACCACCAGTTCGGAAATAAGATACGTAAAAGAATTGATGAGAGAGTGAAGGAAATTTATAACGGTAGATTTCAGAAGCGGGTAGAAAAATAGACAATGCGTAGAAATGCAAAGAATGTATATTTTAGTTTACCATATGTTAGAGGTTTGTCAGAAAGGATTAGAAGGGTTTTTAGAAAACACAATATTCAAGTTTTCTTTAGAAATGAGAATAATTTAGGAATGTTATTTAGTAATCGTACAGATATGGATGATAAATGTTTAGAATCGGGAATAGTTATAAAATTAATTGTAGGGATTGTAGTGTATGTTATATTGGACAAACAGCTAGATATTTGATAAAGAGAATTTATGAACATCAATATAGTTTACGAAGCACAGATAGTACATCTGGTTTGAAAGAACATTGTTTGAATTGTTTACATTCCTGCGATTTTAGGAATGTGAATATTTCGGAATATGGGATTAGCAATGAATATAAGAGGAAAAGTATTGAAAGTATTTACATTCTACGTAATCAAAATAATGTGAATTTGATGTTAGAGTCGAGTAGATTAGATAACATTTATCATTCTTTCTTTGTTTCTTAGTTTATAGAGTGGTGGAGTGGTAAGTGAGGGGGGGGGGATTCGAGGGGAAGGGGTATATAAGGGGAGATAATTTAACGGGCTCGAAAACGCAGGATGGTGTCAGTATTTACGTGCGTGAATGTAAACAGATTTAAGAGACTGTAAGACCGATAAAAATATATTTATCACTGATATTGAATCAATATTGTTAATTATTATAAATGAATCTTGTAACAAAATTATTGGGAATTATGACAGAAAAACACTAAAATGTTGCTTTTTTATGTATGCACAGTCGTATTTAAAAATCTCATGTGTAATCTTATGTGCGTTTTTTGAGTATCTCTTAAGGGGATGTGCAACCCTCGGAAAGATTCCTACCTTACCTACGGTAGTGTCCGTAATTTCGTATTGAACAAAATAGATAAGATTCGAGGAAGAAAATCTCCGGGAATCATGCATGGAATTTTATGAAACTGCAATGACATAATGCTTACATCATTTCTGAGGTCGTAACAGAGCGTTTTTTTTGAAATTCAACGAAAAAAAGAAAAGTTTTCTACTCTTACCTACGTGTATGGGAGACGCCATCTTGATTTGCATTACCATGTATATCTATACAGGGCGTTCCCATATTGAACGTAAATAAGGGTACTACGAGATAGAGGAGGGAATTCTAAGACATACGTAACTTTTCCGTTTTTCGATTAAACGCATAAATTTTGAGTTATAAACGATTGAAAATTTAGAAAATCAGCCAATCAGCTCGCGCCGCCGTTACCGCGCCGGCGACAGGGGAGAGAGTGGGCGGAGCTTCCGCGCTACGGCAGAAGTAACGGGCAACGGGAAAGAGAGCGCGCTTAACCTTTCCCTGTTCTATTCGCTTAGCTGAAAACATAGTCGTTCACTGTTTTGACATGCAAGTCCGTCGTCTGCGTCTTCTCACACGTAACACGCGTGAGGCGGGCTTGTGTTGGTCGCGTATCCTGTACAAGTATGTGTCTCTGAGGCGTCTCAGCGTATCCATACACAATACGCAAATACAAAATGGCGTGCGAATATCTATTCGTACAAGAATTTGATGTTTTCTATTTTAATAATTAAAATCTAGACATAAACATTAAAACAATGTTAAATCAAAATAAATTCACTAAATGAACTTGGTTCTTTAGCAAAACTACTTATTTTCTTCAGAAATCCATGTTCTTGAAACGATTTCTGATTAAGAAAATGCAACTGCTTATTATTATTTAATGAATAAATAATAAGTAAATACTAAGAAAAATATTAATTACTAAGAAATAAATAAATCAAATATCAAAAACTGTTTCTCAACTATCTGCGCGTTATCGTATAAGAGAGAGAATATCCGATTCATTCCAAGGGAAAGGGGCAGAAAAAAGGGACTAATTATGGTAATTTATTCATAAATAGGAAAAATGAATATTTGCAATAAGATTAATGAATTTATCATACTGTTAATCGGCCTCGGGCTTGTTTTTCGATATCTGAAGTGCTCGAAAAAAAAAATCTACAAGAGATTAATTTTTGTAACATTGCACACACATTCCTACATGCATGAAGAATAAGTTTGAAAAATTACAGCCGATAGACCGCCTCTAAATTTAAATAATACAAGTAAAATTAATTTTTTTCGTGCTGTGATTCGGCGACTCGGTTGAGTTGCGATACTTCAAATGCTCATAAAAAACATCTAAAAGAGTATAGTCTTTGAAACATTGTACACAGATTCTCTGATACATTAATAATAAGTTTTAAAATTACCGTCTTTGAATTGCCTCCAAATTAACATAATGCAAATTTAAATGCATTTTTTCATTCTGTGCATCGACCTCGGGCTTGTTTTTCGATATCTGAAGTGCTTGTAATAAAAAAATCTACAAGAGATCAATTTTTGAAACATTGCTAATTTTTGAGAATTGCCGATCTTGGCTCTGACAAGTGCCGTTGATTACTCGACGTCTACAGGTGTTGCTCGATGTACCTGCCATCGTGTTCCAACACCAGTTCCGCACGACGAACAAGATATCCGACCGCTCTCCTGATGGAACCATCGTTTCCACTAATTTCCTAAAAGGCTGCTATGATTCGTCGACGGCACTCTTACTCTTCGTCGACTGGTGACTTGTACACTCTTTCCTTGCAGTCACCCCACAAGAAATAGTCAAGTGGTGTGAGATCTGGTGATCGTGGAGGCCATTCTATCTGACCAGCTCGTCCCATCCACCGCTCAGGATACCGCTCGTCGAGGTAGTCTCTGACAATCCTGGCAAAGTGTGGCGGCGCTCCATCGTGCTGGTACAACATATTTTCGAGTATTTCTAATGGAAGATCTGCCAGCAGTGATGGCAGAGTCTCCCTTAGAAACTCTAAATACATTGCACCATTCAGACGAGGCGGTAGAAAGACTGGTCCAATCTATAAGATAATTAAAAAGATTAATTAAAAGTATAGAAAATAATTAAAAGTATTGGAAATAAAGTTTAAAGATGTATTTCTTGTTTTTCTGACTCGATCCGAAATTGCGATCATGGCCGGAAAAATTCACAAATTTCCAAAAAATCGCTTTTTGCAACTTTGTTAATTTGAACTATGACTCCGATCAGACTATATTAAATAGTAAAGTTGTATTATTAGTTAGTATTGGGTATTAAAAGAATCTATCGGTTCGTTTTTTTTTTATTTATACTTATCGATTGCTTTGTTACTATTATTGATATGTCGGAAAAACCCTTAAAAATTGGATTCTCCAATACTCGTTCAAATTCAAGTATGTATACTTGATATTCACTGTATAGTATAGCCTACACATCATAAAGTGCTTTTTTGTAAAAATTAAAAATATTTATTATTTTTTGAGATATATGGATTTTTCCAGAAACAGGTACTCTCGAAAATCAGTCATTGTTGCCCAGTGGATGGTCCTAGAGTAATGATCGATATCTTATTTTGTACCTTGACAGTTGTACTATCATTCTATTAAAGAATATTAACTAATTTATTAATTTTACGGATAAAAAAATGACTGAAACAATTTCACGTTTTTCGACATGTTTTTTGGAAATATCTTATTCAACTTTTAATTAATGGAAATAACTCCAATAGAAATCATTGCTGAAATTTTTTCACGTATTTATGAAAAAATAAATTTATATACGACCTTATTTTTATACGAATCTAGAAGGTAATTGGATAATAAAGTAAAGCGTGCGCGTCAGTTTTAGCGGGCGGCAAAGCAAGGAGAAGCCGTAAAGTCGCTCTAAAAATTGATTTCATGCATTCTGAATCGATCGCGTTTGAAAAATTTCAATATCTCAGCTTCTGGACGACTTACAAAAATCCTTTTGTACTTAATGTGGGGAAGCTCGATCAGGTAAACACAAATATCATAGCTATGTTCACCTTAGGAGCAGAATAGTTCCGGAGATTTTGAATTAATATTTAGTAAGAATTTTTTTTGTTATATTAATAATTACAATCGTATTTCCCGTGTAATATCTCAACTTTTTTGATTAGCATATTCCACTAATTAGCTCAAAAAATAGTTGCAAAAGTATTTGTTGCGTTTATACTGATTACTTTTTACGTGCAATATAAAAGTATAGATCTAGAAATTGAAAACACTGAAATATTTTGAAAAGTTTGAAAATTAACGGTATTTTTCGAATGTACGCAAGTATATGACCGTTCTAAGCAATTCCAATAGCTCCTTTTAAAAACTGATGTTGCCATTTTTATCATCATAAGAATTTTACATAACTCTATTTTGATTATAATGATTTCATACAAATTTTATAGATAATATCTAATTCAATAATTTTTGGAAATAAATTAAATTCTTTATACCTATCTTAGTAGGTTTCATTCATTTAATCGTGTATAATCTTATCTTATCTTATATTATATTAAAGTGAATCAAATTTTTGTATTCTCCGGTTCTCCGGTTCTCCGGTCTCCGGATCACCGATTAAGATGTAACTAATTTTTTACTAATGAGAACTACGTAACAATAACAATAACAAATTAGTGTTTATATTTTTTATTGTTTCATTGTTTATGGTTACCCATTTTTTTTATGGTATTTTCATTTTTTATGGTGTTTTCATCTTATATTATTAAATTGATTATGGTTACCCATTTTTTGTTGTTTTTTTATTCTTTTATGTGGTTTTCATTTTTTTTGTGTTTTCATTTTTTATAGTGTATTCATTTTTTATGGTGTTCTCATTTTATATGGTGTTTTCGATTTTTATGGTGTTTTCATTTTTTATGGTTGTATCAGGTGTAATGGGGGGGCGCATAAAATAAACAAAGCTTTAACCAAAAATAAATTATTTATTTAATACGAAATATAATCAATGAAACTCCGTGCGCGCACGACCACCTCGTTCGAGGAGCAGATCCAGAATGAGCTGCGCGACATTTCCGCTTTGGCTCGTAAAATTTTCTCTCTCAGTCGCGATAGCGATGTCTCCGCTCATTGGTCGAGAAGTCCCGCGACAAGTCCCGGTAGCACCGCGGCCACGGACTCACCTGTGGAAAGCCCGCGCTCGCCGATCCCAGCTATCACAGGGTAACTGTTCCCTTCTCGGGATCGCTCGGCTTCGGGGCGGTACCTCCCCTCGGCACGAATACATGGCTTCAAGACCCCGGGTCCACCCAAGGGTTTTCCCGTGCACAAAAGTGGGCGCTTGCCACGAAACTCCTCTAGTAAAAACTAATACTTCGCTTCGGGCTCTGCTACTCGATCCGCGGTGTCGGCGAACGTACACAATTAGCATTTCCGTCGGCGCATACATTACATATATATATATAAACATAATAAATTACATTATTATAATTTGACGCAGTCGCTACAATTTTCTTTCGAATATTTTCGCACAACACAACATTCATTGGAATGTGGGTTCGCTCGCTAATGTTGACAATAATACGCTACGGAATTCGCTCGCAGTTACATTTGCGATCGCCTTCGAAAACTAACCCAATTTTAAATCAAATAAACAGAACGTAAACTTTTATTCAACGCTTTTATCTAATTTATCTAAACTTTCAACTTTAAAGCCTTATTTATAATACCCATTTAACTATAATTTTTAAACTAACAAAATGAAATATTTAACTATGAAACTACAAGTTATTATTTTAAACAAAATTAGCATTATTTTTAACAATTGTCTAACATATAAATATTTCGTAAAAGATATTGTATAAAATAAAATAGTGATTTTTTTTGAGTATCTATTTATTCATGACACAATGGTTTTCTCGATTTTTTTTTATGTTTTCGTTTTTTATGGTATTTTCATTGTTTATGGTGTTTTCATTTTTTGAGGTGTTCTCGAATTTTATGGTGTTTTCATTTTTTATGGTGTTTTCATTTTTTATGGTGTTTTCGATTTTTTTTATGTTTTTATTTTCTATGGTATTTCCATTGTTATGGTGTTTTCCTTTTCTATGGTATTTTCAAGTTTATGGTGTGATCGTTTTTTATGGCCTTTTCATTTTTTATGGTGTTTTCGTTTTTAGGTGTTTTAATTTTTTATGGCTTATTCAATTTTTAAGGTGTTTTCATTTTTTATGATGTTTTCGATTTTTTTTATGTTTTCGTTTTTTATGGTATTTTCATTGTTTATGGTGTTTTCGTTTTTTATGGTGTTTTTATTTTTATGGTGCCTTGATTTTATATGGTGTTTTATTTTTTATGGAGTTATCGTTTTTATGGTGTTTTCATATTTATGGTGTTTTCCTTTTCTATGGTATTTTCAAGTTTATGGTGTGATCGTTTTTTATGGCCTTTTCATTTTTTATGGTGTTTTCGTTTTTAGGTGTTTTAATTTTTTATGGCGTTTTCAATTTTTATGGTGTTTTCATTTTTTATGGTGTTTTCGATTTTTTATGTTTTCGTTTTTTATGGTATTTTCATTGTTTATGGTGTTTTCATGTTTTGAGGTATTCTCGAATTTTATGGTGTTTTCATTTTTTATGGTGTTTTTGATTTTTTCATGTTTTCGTTTTTTATGGTATTTTCATTGTTTATGGTGTTTTCGTTTTTTATGGTGTTTTTATTTGTATGGTGCCTCAATTTTTTATGGTATTTTGTTTTTTTATGGTGTTTTATTTTCTACGGTGTTTTTATTGTTTATGTTGTCATCATTTTTTATGGTGTTTTCATGGTTATGTTGTCTTAATTTTTTATATTGTCTTCATTTTTATGGTGTTTTCATGGTATAAACACCATTATTGGTTTTTTCTCTATATGAAGTGTTTCGTACCAGAACTGTATATAATTTATGGTGTTTTCATTGTTTATGTTGTTTTCATTTTTTATGGGGTTTTCGTTTTTTATGGTATTTTCATTGTTTATGGTGTTTGTATTTTTTGTCGTGACTTCATTTTTTATGGTGTCTTCATTTTTATAGTGTTTTCATTTTCTATGGTAATTCCATTGCTTATGGTGATTTCGTTTTTATGGTGTGTTTATTTTTTCTGGTGTTTTCATTTCTTATGGCGTTTTCAATTTATATGGTGTTTTTATTTACTATGGTATTTTCAATTTTATGGTGTTTTTCGTTTTTTATGGCGTTTTCATTTTTTATGGTGTTTTCGTTTTTATGGTGTTTTCATTTCTTATGGCGTTTTCAATTTTTATGGTGTTTTCATTTTTTATGGTGTTTTCATTTTCTAGTGTTTTCATTTTTTATGTGTTTTATTGCTTATGTTGTCTTCATTTTTTATGGTGTCTTGATTTTTAATATTGTCTTCATTTTTACGGTGCTTTCATTTTTCTTATTTGTCTTATTGGAAAGACAAAAATGATCAATGCACAATTATAGAGTAGAAAAAATTAAAAAGGGAAATGTTAATAGATAAAAGAAAAGAAAATCTAGAATTAGTGCAAATTAGTTTAAAAAATAAATTTACAAGTCTGAAATGTACAAAAAGTGTTAATGATATCGAAGAACCAATTATATCAAGTAAAAAATCAAAATTTGAAGAAAATGAATAATTTTCTAATGTATATGATGAACCAAATATTACAATAAATAAGAAAGGTACAGAATTATTATAAAAACGTATTTTAAATAAAAATGAAAAAAGTTTAGAATTGACAAGTAAATCAAAAATAATAGGTCGAATAGCAAATATACAATTTGATGAGAAATTAGTTTACGAAAACAACTTGGGCTTTATGACTGAAATTTGTAAATATTGCAATGCAAAGCATTTTCTTTTTGAATATAGAACAGGTAAAGCATTTACAAATTGTTGTCACAAAGGGAAGGTAGACTTGCCGAAAACCCCGCTTATCCGGAATACTTAAAGCAATTAGCTACAGAAGGATCAGAAAATAGTATTCATTTTCGGAAAAATATTCGAACATATAATAATGCTTTGCCTTTTGCAAGTTCTGGGGCTAATTTTGATAAACTGTCTAATAGAGGACCGCAAGTTATCAGAATTTGTGGTCAAATATATCACAATGTTTATGCTTTGCATCCAAATGAAAATGAAGCTCGGAAATATGGGCAATTATATGTTCTTGATAATGAATAAGCTACAAATCAAAGAGAAAATAATTCTTGTAAAAAATTATTTTTATTAAGTCAGTTAGATAGCTTATTGAGAAATGTTAACCCTTATGCTACAGCTTATAAAATGATGCATGAAGTAGAAAAAGAAGAATCAGAACGATGCGCGTAAAGTGGTTGCACACCAAGTTCAGTAACTATGTCTATAAAATGAAACAATAAATTAAATAAAAATGTATATAATGAAGCTTCTTGTAATGAAGTTGCGATGATATTTGCAGGAAAAGATGGTCAATCTCCTACAGAACGTGATATTGTTATACAGGGTGTTAACAAACAGAATATCACACTGTATGGATTCAAATAGAGCGAAAAATTCTGAGTAAAAAATCACTAATAAACTTTTCGATCCGATCAGTAGTTACTGAGTAATCATCGGTTGAAAATCAGGCGATTGGGCTAATCAGCGTAAAGCTACAGCAGCAAGCGGAGCGCGAGGAGAGTAGAGTGGGTCGGCCTGCTGAGTGCCTCCCCGCCGCCGGCCATCGCTGCGCCGTCTCTCGGTCTCTCTCTCCACACCGTCATTCGCTAGTCGTAGGTTCAGCGAAAACTAAAAGGCGCGGCAGGTTGACGCGAGCACTTGATGGTTGGAAGCTTGTAATAAATTCTTTATTTTGAAATACCTTTCAGGACTTCTCAAAAATGATGCTTAGAGTAGTATAAAACATTCGTATACCATCTAAATAAAAATTTACGTTTTTAAAGGAATAGTAAATCGTAAATACACTGAAATCTGTGTTTAGTAACAGAAACAATTTGAAATTCTCATTCATAAATAAATCTGATTTTTTTTGCGACTACTTCATAATTGAATATCAATTCTTTTTTATTTTAAATTAATGAGATGCGTTATTAATTCTTTTTAATTATTGATAAGCAATTGAAATTTATTCTCTTAATTCGGTACTACTTCATTGATAAACAACGTAATATGTAAACATTATCTGAGTCATTTTACACACTCTTAAATGGGCTTACTGTCGTTTGATCTCTTCATCTTGACCTCCTCTACAAGATAGAAAGGTCTCGACTTCCGGAATTAATATGAACCGATGGCTCAGCAGCAGAAATGGTGCCCTAGCTACGGAATCCCATTCAAAATTAAGCATTTCGCAGTAAGGGCCGCGTTTCTGCAGCTGCACCATCGGTTCATATCAATTCCGGAAGTTGAGACTTTTCTATCTTGTAGATGAGGTCAAGATAAAGAGAATAAGCTATAATAAGCCCAATTAAGAGTGTGCAAAATCACTGTTTTGCCCGCAAAACTAAGAAAATTGTGTATTTCTCGTTTAGATTCCATAGCTACGATACCAATTCTGCAGCTGCGCCATCGATTGATCTTAATTCCGGAAGTCGAGACTTTTCTATCTTGTAGAGGAGGTTCAGACGAATACATCAAGCTATAATAAGTCGATTTAATACTGTGAAAAATTACTGTTTTGTCCGACAAAATAAGAAAATTGTGTATTTCGTGTTAAGATTCCACAGTTAAGGCACCGTTTCTGCAGCTGCACCATCGGTTAATATTAATTCAGGAAGTCGAGACTATTCTATCTTATAGAGGAGGTCAAGATAAAGAGAATAAGCTATAATAAGCCCAATTAAGAGTGTG
>UELU01079142.1:0-11576 GCA_900490025.1 Megastigmus dorsalis
ACTATGGCGGAGTAATGACCGTTTGCCATCCTCGCACCTCTGCCATAGCTTGGTCGAAGCTCTCGACCGCACGCACTGGCGATCTGTAATCCCACAGACCCCATCACCGTGCGTGCTGCTCCCGGATCATACAATGCTCGAATCTTAAAGCCGCCGATGTTGACCTGCAGCCACCATCGGTCTTCGCTTTCATCCGGATCCGAACATGGAGCTGCTGACCCCTCACGTTGCTCAGAAATATTTATTCTTCCTGAGCAACTGCTGTCGGCTTCTCTAGCCGACTTAGAGGTCTTTGACGGTATCGTAGGAGATGCAGCGACCTTTACTGCGTGCTCCTTTTCCCGTTTCCCGCCGGCTGGTTCCGGCAATCTCTAGCCAGATGCCCCGGCTTGTCACACGTGTAGCATTTCATCTGGTACCGTGGATGCTGAGGACTCGCCGGTCCGGTACGTTGACCTTGCTCCCCTTTTGCATCTTTAGTTATAGAAGAGCTAGGCCGTCCGCTGGGCTTTCTGTAGCCCTATCGCTTTTTGATCGCTTCGGGAGACTTACTCCTCGTTCGATGTTTGATCTGCTCGGTCAGTGTCTTGCCCTCCCTGAGCAGCTCAGCAAATGACGTGGTCTCCGATGGACCTTGGCTGACCGCTGCCACCTTCGTCTCCACACTCGAGACCACTGGTTTGGCCTTGGAGAGCTTCTGTGGCTTCTTATACGTCACCTCCGGCATCACCGTGTTCTGTGGCGATGGAGGAGGTCTAAAAGCTTCACCGGCTGTGCTGATGAGCTCGGCCTCTCTTGCCAACTCCATCAGTGATTCCACGTCACGGGCATCTGCACGACGGACCATACACTGCAATTTTGGCAGCATATTCCGGTGCATCAGGTCCAGCTGCGCTTCCATCGAAGGCACTGGCACCTGCTTCAGCACAATGGCTTGCAGACACGTGAGAAAGTCACGCACCGGCTCCTCTTGGCCTTGGGTGCGTGCATTCGCTTCAGCAACTAACCTCTGCTGAAACCCCTTGTTTACAACGTACCACCTCCTGGCGGCACGTATCTATTATTTTCTCACGTCCGTAGTGATTCGCGGCGGCAATCGATCTGACGACGCGATCGACTTTTCCTATCGCGCCGTCTCTCTCTAATTCGCGAGAGCACCTATCTCATTCTCTCTCGCGACACGCGCCACGCTCGCTGTTCTGCTCATCAACCTCAGTGCTTGCGCGCCGTCGGATCGAGCGTACAATCGAATTAACGATTGAATCATCGATTCAATCGCGAATTCGTTATAGTTTATTGATCGATAACGATAAATCAATGCTCCTATCAGAAGCACAAAATTTTTGTCCGTTTTACTTTAGCTTTAACCGATTCTAAGATAAATGGAAGAAACGAACTCTAACCACAAATAATTTATGCAAATTAAGACAAATCACGATAAGGTGCCACGCGCGTTACCTCGCTTAGTTGTATGATACGTTGCCCGAAACTTTGGTTAACGCGCATTTCGTTCAATCTGTACTGCGCATAAAAGTTACGTGAGCAGCGAAGTAAGCTACTAAGCGTGTTGAAAGTCAGACATGGGAGATCTTATTTTAAGAACGAATGCAAACGCAATTTTTTTAAGACACGTTTTCCTTAATATAAGATCAATTTGTATCTTAAAATCTGAACTTAAGAAAGGACGGTCTTAAAATAAGATCATATACTGTCTTACGACCTTAATTTAAGAAAAACCGTCGTTTAAGATGCAGCAATTTTAAGGAAGTCTTTTTGTAGTGAAGAATTGAATTGCGGTTGCCTATGTTTAAGACAATTTAAGTTTATTCATTTTTAATTGATGTTTTCCATTCCAAGTGGGAATAAAAAATGTACATAAATGTATAAGAAGGTAAAAAGGTATAAAAAAGGAAGAAATTGTAAAAAATAAACAATGATTTTCATAAGGCAGCTTTTACCGAAATAATTTATATTTTCTGGGCCCCCTGCTGAAAATGCCTGATAGAAATTTAATGAAGTCAATGAAAAGTCTATTGCATTTAATAGATTTCAAAAAATTTCATTAACTCTATGCTGAAGTCTTAATAGCAATAAATGGTATTTAATTAACTTGAATTGCTTTTGAGATCAATGATAAATTTTTGTATTAATTTTAATTAATATGAATTAAATCGAATAACAAAATTATGTAATATTAATTTTAAATGTTTTTTGACAGTAAAATTTAATCAACTTCAATCGATTTCAACTACTCGAAAACTTATTCATTTTAATGTATTAATTTACAATTGGTGTATAATTGATATTAATTAACTTTAATTAATCTACAAATTAATCAACTTCAATAACTGATTTTCTGAAATGGATTAATGAATTTTAATTAACTGTACTTAACAAGACAAATGAATTGATTTCTATGAGAATAAAAAACTCATGCAGATAATTGATTTGAATAAGTTTTAATGAATCTCTAATTGAATGGAACTCAATAATCCAATTCCTTTAGAGCGTTAATCGATTTTAATTAACTTCAATAGAGAACGCATATGATTGATTTCTATAGAAAGAAGAAATGCCTGCTGAATCAATTCTAATTAATTTTAATACATTTGAATGAATTTGAATGAATTTCAGAATAAAATTTCTATCTTGCGCTATTTGATTTCAATTAACTTTTATAGACCATATACATGGTAATTAATCATTTTAATAAATAAGAACGATAATCGATTTCAATTAAGTTTTATAAACAAGATTATTAAGGGGAAGCAGTAGCGACCCTCCTCCTCAGGCTGTTCGATCTATTTCTATGTTCCAGTTAATTCAAAAAACGATAAATCACATATGCCCCATCTTGCACAAAATTATTAATAGCAACGAGTACTACGCCGGCCAAGTCCAGATATTACGCAAAATTATAAATATTAAAAGTTATAAACACATGTAGATATAACCGTAATTTTGAGGTTAGCTATCAATGAGTAAACGCGTCGTACTGGTTCCAATTAATAGAAAAACGACAAATCAGATTGACTTCAGCTAGCACAGGACGATTCATTGTATCGAGCACTACGCCGCTCAAGTCCAAATATTAATTTCCGTTCTAAATAGAAAAAGATATCAGCGAAAGAAAAAGCACGTTTGTCGCTACTGCACCCCCTTAAAGGATTTATATATAAAGAAGAAACTCATGCAGATAATGAGCCCTGTTGAAAAAATCCAGCTGGAATTCCAGCTGGATTTTTTCAACAGGGATTTGAATAATATTTAATTAATCTATAGTTGAATGAAGTTCAATAATCAAATTTTTATAAAGCGTTAATTGGTTTTAATTAACTTTTATAGACAAGATCATAAAGTATATGTAAAGAAGGAACTCATGCAGATAATTAATTTAAATAAAGCTACCTGACGTGCGAAAGAGAGAGAAAGCCGCGTACTCGAGTGTTTGTGTGTGTGTGTGTTACCACCAGCACCCTCCTACGTTGCACTGGACTGCAGCCAGTGCAATATTCTGCATCGGTAGCGAACTAGAAAGAGAGAGAGAGAGAGAGAGAGAGAGAGAGAGAGAGAGAGAGAGAGAGGGGTAGGTGCAACTCCGCACGAGTAAGTACTTAAAGAACTACAGCGACGGATCGCAAGCGGCAATCTGTGTATGTGTGTGTGCGTGCGCGCTGTAATATTCCTTGCCTTCTCGGTTCGCGAAACTGTTATTACTTTTGTAATTGAGTGGACCAAAAGAATATATTTCATTTATTAGATTCACGTCGTTATTGTCATTTACAAGATCCTTATTTTCCCTAATATCCTGCGATTACCGCCGCCTCCGCGGGCACAGTACGTAGCGGATCTTCTGTGCATTTTCTGAGCAAGCTGTACTCGTGAGCCTTGCACAGAGCTCACGAGTATTTTTTGTCCGAGCATCGGAAAGCGAGACTCAGCAAGAGAGTCTCGCATTTGTCAACGGAAGCTGTTAGATCCTGATCAGGGGGATAAACCAAAGGGTTTTATTCCACTGCAACGTGCAACAGATAGGATACAGGGGTACTGCACACTGAAAGGAAAGCAGCCCCGTTACAACTGGCGCCCTTAACGTGTTCGGTTTCGGGATTTAGTCGCGGAAAATATTAAGGATTTAGTGCGCGTGTGTGAGTGCAGAAATCACGTATCGAGGAAAGATACGGATTTCAGTTTTGAAATATTATTCGAAATAACATTTCAAGCACTAGCGTTTCAATTAAGTGCGTTCAATCGGGAAGGCACACGGCATAAAGGCGCTCAAAGTCAAAGCGATTTTGTTTACATGCGCCACAGCTATAGGTAAGAGTATAGCCCGACACGTGTAAGCGCTTGCGTGAGTGAGAGAGAGAGGTAGTACGCCGGCGACAGTGCACTGTAGCCAGTGAGCGCCTGCGTGGCCAGAAAGGCACGAGAGCCGGCGGCGCGAGCCGACGAGAGCCAAGGCGCTCGCTACAGTGGATACACTGCGCGAGGCGTAATAGTGAGAGAGAGCGCGAACCCAGTCAGCTGCGCAGGCAAGTCAGCCGGCAGCTATATGGCCAAGAGAGATCCGAAATAGGCGCGCTCCGAGAGGAGAGGTGCGAGCGGTGGGAAAGCCAGCGCTTGCGAGGGCTCCACACCAAGTGTGTCAGCGGCGCGGAACCAGCGCGAGTACAGGCGCATAGGCGTAGCAGCCGAAATTTTAATCGATGTAAATTATTGGTGGCTTGTACTCGCAGCTGAAGGCTGTGCATAGTGGTATGTTCTGTGTGTAGCAGTGCTAGTGGTGTGCTAGCGGTGAATAGGTGCAATAAATGAATTATCAATTTGTTTAAATTATTATTTAAATGTTTATGCGAGGGGTGCTTCATTCGTCAGGGTGATTAGTGCAGTTCGAGTACTGGGTGGATTATTTAATAATAATCCACCTTATATCGAGATCGATAAAGTAGAAGGAGGAACTGTCGGTGAAACAGTTACAAAGTTTTGTTATTTTTGACTGGTTCTTTTTGGAAAAAAATTGGTTTTGATATGAGTAGACCAGACGAGTGAGGCACATCACGAATTATTAATATTTGTGATTTTTATTGTTTGATTACTTGTTGTTTGTCGCGATTGTTTTTATTTTTTTGCGTTTTTAGGAAGAATTTGAAGCGGCAAATTGTTTAATTAAATAGTCGTAGGGTGCTTTTGGGAGAATTTTTTTTGTGGGGTGTGATTGATTGATTTTATGAATCAATTGGTTGAATTTCGCGAAATATTTTGTTAAGCAAAAATTCGCTAGATTGGCGATATTCTCCCGAAGGCACACGGAATCGATCTCAGCACACCACTGGCGAGATCCGAACCTCCGATAACAGGTTTCGAGAGGTTATATAGAGCGGGGTTCGAACGTGCACAACAAAAGAAGTTCGAACAGAAGAAGAGTTCGAACTTGTGCAAAGCGAGGTTCGAACCCGAAGTCTAGTATTTGGCGTAAGCACAAGCTACGGGCGGCCTGTGCGTCATAGAAGATAATAGGAGTGCACTAGCAAGGACGGCTAGTACACATAAAGCCATTAGACTCGAACCGAAGAGGACTCGAACTCAAGCGTTTAAAATTCGAACGCGGCTTGAGTCGAATAGTTGCACGAGCGAGTCAGGGAAGGTACACTAGTGGTAATAAGCTAGTGCACTTAGTAAAGTTCGAACTCCAGAGAGAGATTCAAACATTGATTTTGAGGAATTGAACACGAATTTCTGTGTAAATTCTATCGAAATGGCTGATACGACACAGAGAGCGCTAGACGGCTGGTGTTACAGCATGGAGGGCGAGGAGCTGGAGGAAGCTCTATCGGCGTTGCAGTTAAGCCGCGAGGGCATGCAATTCGCAAAAAAGAATCATCTGCAGAAGTGGCTGTTGGGTGAGCACTCAGAAGCCGATTTCGAACCTACGTACGAGACAGACGAGAGAAAGGCCTAGATGCAGCGAGAGCAGCTGCGTCGGGCCTATATAGAGGAAAAGTCTTTTGAAGTGTCAAGGGCGCCTATCGATGACAAAGATGCAAGTCATGATAGTACGCATCCAGTACAGCTCCTAGCAAAAGACCCTGTTTTGAGAGAGTGGGATGAAAAGAGAGAAGCTCAGATATATGCACTGAGCAAGTCTCGCCAAGAAGGAGATATGAATGTTACTGCAGATGTACATCATAACTCGGAGCTCCATGAACAGAGCTCCGTAGATGAGGAGCAGGAGGAATGTGAGCAGCGAGAAGGGCTACCACAAAAGAACTCTGGGTCTGATGGGATTGACGCAGCAATAGGGAGCAGAAGTGTAAGCGAGATGCACCCAGCGTCAGTCCCAGAAAAAGATAATTCGGTGAATATATTGGATATATTGGTATATATATCCAATATAGGCGCAGCCTGGGGGAGGGGAAATCTCTCAGGTAGCCATAGACCAGAGAGTATGGGCACCGAAACGATGGATCTGAGTGCAGGGGATGTGCTCAGATTCAATACCAGATCGTTGCAGGAGAATAACTCTCATTTGCGCTCATCGAACAGAGACGTGGGCCAGATAGTCAGAAAATGGCAAGTTCGATTTTCTGGTAATAAGGACCGGAGTATAGACATATTTTTGACGAGAGTTGAGGAGTGCAGAATATTGGCCAATTTGACAGAAGGGGAGTTACTATCCTCTCTGTCAAATTTATTAACTGATGTCGCGGCCATTTGGTATAGAAATGGTCTTGACAAATGGAGAACATGGGCTGAGTTCTGTGCAGCTGCTGAAAGATGGTACGGGGCTAACAAAGGCTTTTAGCAGCGCCTGGTAGCAGAGGCCAATGCGAGGACGCAAGGTCAGGATGAGCCTGTACGTGATTTTATCACGTGCTTGCAGGCCATTTTATTAAAGCAAGTTTCTGTGCCGAGGCTGGAGGCACAGCTGGATATTATGCATCGCAACATGCTGTCGAAGTTCCAGTGCATGGTACGTCGCGCAGAGGCACGTGACGTAGAGTTCCTGATGGAGCTGGCTAGAGAAGCGGAGCTCATATCTGCGGCAGGATAGACTTTTAAACCTCCACCGTACAAGAGGACAGCCGAGCCGCAGAAGGCGAAGCCTAGCGTCTCTGCAGTAGCAGAGACAAAAGTAGCCGCAGTAAGCCAAGCGCCGCGAGGTATGCCGGACTTGACTCAAATCCCGAAAGAAGTTCAGGCTATGAGGGCAGAAATGAATGATCACTCGCGGAGCAAGTCTCTGCGAGATTTCAAGAAAAGGCAGGAGCATTATAAGCCCAAAAGCAGGCAGAGCTCTCCCAAGGAGAAAGGAAGTAGAGCAGAACATGGTCACGATTCTCGTCCACTTAGCCCCCGGAGAGTGAACAAGCCATTTAAGTGCTTTGTTTGTGATCAGCCGGGGCATTCGGCGCAATATTGTCCGAAAAACATGGCGGAAACCGAGAAAAGGAGCACGCAGTAGAGGTCACTGCGGCTCCTATAACCCCGCCTAAAACCTCCGAATCGGCCGAAGAGGCTGATAAGAGTTGCTCAGAAGGTATGAGGACCTCTGAGCAACCAGAGGGGCCAATAGAAGGATGCTCGGATCCTGATGAGAGCGAAGACCGTTGGTGGCTCCAAGTGCACATTGGTGGCTGCAGGATTCGAGCATTATATGATCCAGGAGCCGCCCGCACTGTCATGGGATCAGTAGGACTACAGATCGCTAGTGCATGTGGCACAGAGCTCCGGCCTAGTTATGGCAGAGGGGCGAGAATGGAAAATGGTCATTACTCGTCCATCGTAGGCTATGTTAGCTTACCTTTCGAAATTGCAGAGATCCAATAGGATATAACGGTGGCTATTATGGCCGAGTTGGACTCTGACTGTTATGTCGGAGTCAACTTTACGAGATTGTTTAAGGCAATCTTGGATCCTTGCAAGAATCAACTGTTTTTCAAGGATGAAAATAGGAATGTTGATCTCGAAATGGCTGGGCTTAGTGAGAGGCAAGTCACAGCTGTTTCCAACATAGGACTCGCTGACGTGGAGTCAGCTGAAAGAGAGCAGCTTGAGCGGTTGCTTGATCGAGCTATTAGAGCTCCAGAGAGTATACTTAGGTTTACGACGTGGGTGGAGCATGAGATAGATGTAGGTTCAGCTCGGCCCATTAAGCAAAAGCATTATCCTGTATCTAAAAAGATCGAAGAGGAGATGCACCGCCAGGTCAAGGAGTTGCTAGAGGCCGGAATACTTGAGCCATCTGAGAGCGATTGAGCCAGTCCAATCGTGATGTTAAAGTAGAGTAGCGAGACTTTAGAAATGCACATGATGCTTATCCATTGCCATTTATGGATCACATCCTGCGTAAGCTTCAGTCAGCCATATATATATCTATGTTTGACTTGAGCAGTGCATACCACCAGATTCCTTTGAAGCCGGAATCAAGGCCCATCACCGCATTTACGGTGCCTGGGATGGGCCTGTTTCAGTATAAAAGAATGCCTTTCGGACTAAGTCAAGCAGGAACGTCCTTTCAAAGACTCATAGACCGAATGATTGGACCAAAGCTTGAGCGGTATGCCTTTAGTTATTTGGATGATATCATTGTCGCGACTGAGTCATTAGAAGAGCATCTGGTGCGGCTTGAGCAAGTGCTCCAGCCAATAGGTAAGGCCGGCCTTACTCTCAATCGAGAGAAGAGTGTATTTTGTCAAGAAGAGGCAAAATATCTCGGTGTGATATTAAATCGAGACGGCTTTCGGCCCGATCCAGAAAAGATTCCGCCAAGGAACATAAAACAGCTGAGAAGTTTCTTGGGCATGGCGTCGTGGTATAGAAAATTTCTAAGAGATTTTGCCACGATCGCTGAGCCACTCACCCAGCTGACTAAGAAAGCTAGGAAGTATGAGTGGGTCGAAGAGCAACAAGCATCTTTTGATCAAATCAAAGCTGTAATCGCAACTACATCTGTGCTTCAGTTTGCTGTGCAAACGGATGCTAGCGATACTGGGTTAGGAGCAGTACTTCTTCAAATAATTGATGGAGTAGAGCGAGTGCTCGAATTTGCAAGCCGCACCCTGTCTCCTGCAGAACGTAATTATAGTGTGACAAAGAGAGAGTGTCTTGCCGTAGTATGGGCTATAAAGAAATTTAGGCCATGCATAGAGAGCTATGCGTTTAAAGTAATAACGGACCATAGCAGACTTCGTTGGTTGTGTAGTTTACACAATTCTACAGGCAGACTTACACGATGGGCCTTACAATTGCAAGGTCATACGTACACAGTCGAGCATAGGAAAGGCGCACTTAATAATGTGCCTGATGCTCTATCTTGTATGAGTAAGATTGTCGGGGGTCCCCTGTACTTCTATAGGCCTGATGAAGCCTTAGAAGGTACCATAGGCGATGATGATGCCTGCAAGCTCGTAGTGCCCATGGAGAAACAGAAAGAAGTTATTCAGGAGGGGCATGACGAGCCAACTTCAGGTCATCTGGGTCGAGAGAAAACGTACACCCGAGCGGCCAATTTATACTTTTGGCCAGGTATGTATAAGGTCGTAGAGGCCTATGTTCGGCAATGCACTGTGTGTCAGCAGTGTATAGTCGAACAACGTGCACCGGCTGGATTAATGGGGCGAAGGGCTATCACTAAGCGGTGGCAAGTGGTTGCAGGTGATGTTACGGGTCGTTTGCCGAAGTCTATGAAAAATTACGAGTATATATTAATTTTTCAGGATTTATTGATGCGATGGGTAGAGGTAATCCTCATTCGCAAGGCCAACGCAAAAACTGTCCTTAAGGAGCTCAATGATCGGATCTTTATAAGATATGGAGCTCCTGAAGTTTTCGTCTCTCACAATGGCACTGAGTTTAAAAACCGTGCCATTGATAGCTTTCTGATAGAGAGAAACGTGTACCATACTACGGTGCCACCTTACCCTCCGCAAGTAAATCCAGGGGAACGAGTTAATCGTTCCATAAAGACAATGATAGTGGCATTTATTGAAGAGAATCATCGTACTTGGGATGAGCATTTGCCAGAGCTTGTCTTTGCTTTCAATACGGCTGTGCATAGTTCAGTAGGCGCCAGTCCAGTCCTACTGAACTATAGTAGGCAGCCATTGCCTCCTTCGACAATTCGAAGAAATCAAGAATTGGTTGCTCTTGATAAAAAGCAAAACGAAGCTCTGGATAGATGGAAAAGGAAAATTCAAGAGCTCGTTACGTTTCGTGATAGTGCGAGTCGTAAGTCGGATGCTTCACATGACCGACAGGCTACCTATTATGACGCACGTCGAAGGCCAGCTGACTTTGTAGTTGGAGTCAAAGTGTGGAAGAAGAATAAGATTCTTTCTTCGGCAGCTCAGGAGCTGAGCGCGAAGCTAGCTCCTAAATTTGCTGGTCCGTACGAGATAGCGGCAAGCTGATTAAGCCTGTCCATGCGGAACAAATTAAGAAATATATCGCGGAAGAGAGTCAAGTGCACTTGACCGAAGAAGATGACGCCGAGACTCATCCTACGTTGGATGAGAGCATTGAGATGGCGTTAGGCGACCCGCCACGGGCGAGCGTAGCGCACGCACAGGTAAGCAACACTCCAACGAGAGATGTAACGGCTGACCGTGTGCCTCAAACCTCGCGGCCCCGCGGAAGGCCCCGGAAGGCCGCGGATACTGTTAAGCCAGCGAAACTGCGTACCGAGAAGGCTGCGACGTCTGTTAGGGTTGCGAAGCGAAGGCCCAGTCAAACGAAGGGCTCGCGAAAGCGTGTCGTGGTAACCGATCCGTCGAATCTCTCTCCGCGTCGAACACGAGCCAATCGGTCGTAAATCTCTTACATCTTTCCCTTTGTTTGGTTTCAGGATGGATAAGGATATGTTTCTGCGCATGTGCGCACAATTCTTCGAAAGTATGGCCGTTGGGGCCGAGGGAAAAACTCCCTCGGTCTGAATCACCGAGGCAGACCAGGAGATGGTCCCTCGTCATGCACCACCAGACCTTGTGGGCGAGGAGCCTTGTGCCGCTACCGAAGAAGGGTGTGCCGTGGCTCGCCAAGAGAGCCCGGCCCGCAATTGCCATCTAGTCCACGGGAGGAATGAGTAGCACAGGGTATGAGCCCCTGTGCCAAACTAGAGAAACTTAGCCCAGGTTCGTCAGTGGAGAGCCCTGGGCTAATGATGATCGAGCATGAGGAGGAGAGTGAGGTTAAGAAGGAGAAGAGGGGCCCACCTCCACAGGAGCTGGAGGCGCAACGCATAGAGCTGTTGCTGGAGCAGGCACGGGAGGCTTCCCACGCCAGTTGCCGTCTGGAGGAGGAGGCCTTCGGGGAGTTAGACGCTTTTATGGAACGTCACGGAGACCGCGAAGGCCACCGTATGAAAAGATGGGTACCGCTGGTAGAGGCCCATCGGGCCGAACTCCAAGCCGTGTTCGGGGTCCGCAAGGATCAGCGGTTGCGGAAGGAGGCCCACGAGAAGATGGCTCGGGAGGAAGTAGCTCGTCTGGAACGCGCTCGGCAGAGCCGAGTGAGAACAGAGAAGGCGCTCCGGCGAGCCAAACAATAGGAGGAGGTAGAAGAGTGGCGGCTGGCGC
>UELU01079154.1:0-26671 GCA_900490025.1 Megastigmus dorsalis
ATAGAGAGCAGCGCTTATTTAAATTACAAACCTGTGTCGTCTCTCAGCGAGGAAGGCAACGCGCCCTTGGAGTTTGAAGTGCCCAGCGCGAGTGAACATTACATAGATCTCGCGCACACTATGTTGTACATCCAGACGAAAATCACTCCTGTTGATGCAGACGTTGAAAATACTAAAGCTGCACCGATCAACAGTTTTCTTCACTCAATGTTCAATCAGATTGACGTTTTCTTCAATCAAAAACTCGTTTCTCCATCGAATAACGCGTACCCCTGCAGAGCGTATATCGAATCGATTCTCAATGACTCACCCGCGACTAAAGACTCGCATTTGACCGCTAGCTTATGGTACAACAATACAGGTGATGCCTTCGATGTGCCTAAAAATGCTGCAGCATAGCAACTAATCAATGTAGGCATGGTAAAACGACGCTACTTCTCGGAAAGTGGAAAAACATTCGACATGAATGGGCATCTGTACTGCAATGTGTTTAATCATGATAAAATGTTAATCAACGGTATAGAAATGAGAGTTAGACTAGTCAGAAGCAAAGACGCGTTTTGCTTAATGGATGCATCGCACAATGGTGGATTTCAAATACATATAAAGGATGCGACGCTCATCGTACGACGAGTTAAAATTAATCCAGGAGTCTTACTAGCCCACGCCAATGCACTAGCAAAAACTACGGCTAAATATCAAATCACTTGTGTAGAGGTGAAATCTTTCACTCTTCATGCAGGAATTCTCGGTGACACCATCGATAATGCTATTCTCGGACAACTTCGAAAAGAATAATTATAGGTTTCGTTGACAATAAAGCCTTTAACGGTAATAGAGGTTTTAATCCATTTAACTTTCAACATTTCTCAATTAATCACCTGTCGCTTTACGTCGATGGTATGCAAATACCCAATAGACCATTGCAACCGCGTTTTACAGGTAATTCCGAGCTCTATATAGACGCGTTTCATACTCTATTCTCAGGTATAGGTATACATTTTCTTAACGAGGGTATTGGTATCAACCGGTACAACTATTCAAGAGCGTATTTTCTTACCGCGTTTCATCTAACACCCGATCTATCTGCACACTGCGCTACGCATTGGAATCTCGTACGCTTGAGAAGTGTGCGAATCGAGGTAGGTTTTGAAAATTCTCTCGAATCAACGATAAATTGCATAGTCTATGCAGAATACGATAACGTGCTAGAAATCGATTCGACGAGACAGATCGTAACGGATTTTAACGCATAGGCATCGAGTGGGGGTAAGAGTATAAGTCGACGAGCCGCAGTCGATGGAGCATCAGTAGCACTCGAGTTTTCGACCAGTATAAGCGGTAGTAGCATTAGTAGCGACACTAGCGCCATCATCATGGATTACGTAATAGAGATTCAGAGTCTCAGAGACGCTAATAACCAATTTCTACCTAAAGAAGTGGCAGTTGTATCTCTTCAAGGCCGTAGTGTAGCTCATTGGACAATCAGCCCACCTTGCGATTTCTCTACATTACCAGAAAATATAAAAGTTGTCAACGACTACATCTCAAGGCGTACGATTGGGATTCACTGGTACGACGGTGACATCAGTTTAAGAAAATTGCGCTTTCATTTCTACAATATTGCGAGAAAAGCCAACCGAATTTTCGTACGAGGACTGGAAGAAGCAAAATACATCTCATCTATAATGGGGCGCAACATTATAAACGTCGACGAGTACACACATACTTCTCTCAGCTTCCTCGAGTTGGAATTAAAATTTAATATCGACTCTATATGTTTTTACCACACTTGTGAAGAAAAAAACAATAAAAAGGACCAGTGCGCTCTTTATCGTGCACATCTATTACGAACGTGGTTTTATTCACTTCTATCCCAACCGAAGAAGATCAACGGTGTCTACCGGAGGATAACCGCAGTATATTTTACAACGCGCTTGTAAAACTTATACACAAGAGAAGAAGGACACATGAGATTTGAAGATTCTCTTGAAGGTAGAGACGAAGTAGATTTCATCACCGACGACGACGCCGAGGACGACGACGACTACGTGCCCAAAGTCGTCGATGACGACGACGACGAGGACGAGGACGACGACTACGATGACGCCATCGGCGCCAACGACAAGTCAAATACCACCATAACAGATAACGAGCCTGCGGATCAACATAATGAACACGCGCGAAATAATGAGAGCACTGGAAGGACTGAGGGTAAACTGATCGTATTCCGAATCTATTGCAAACACCGGCCGGTGTAGTATGTAACACGGACGATCATACGAAACCAAGAACGCATTGGGTGGCCAACTACGTTGACCGTCGTAGACATGGCACCTATTTTGATAGCTACGGAGTACAACCGGTATCGAAACATCATCTCGACCGGCTCCGGAAAAATTGCAGGAGTTTCTCCTGGAATTCGCGACAACTACAGAGTATCGATTCAATGTGTTGCGGCCAATATACCATCATGTTTCTACATCATATGTGTCGGGGTACGAGGTTGCGTCAATTTGAACGTCTTTTCACAGACGATACGAAAAAACGATGCGATGGCCATAAATTTTTGTAAGAAAATATTTCGTAAAATTACGAATAAAAAATGTAAACGAGGCAGCAGGTTCGGTAAAGAGCGTTCTCTTGGAATGTATTTCTAGATTAAGATGTAATTTGTAACTGTATTTGAAGTAACAATAAACATATCCTTCATTTTTAAAACATTATATTTCGACTCATATTTATTTCAAACACCTCCAAAAACTGTATATGAATTATCCAAATTTATAGTAACGATAAACATATCCTTCATTATTATTATAATTATTATTATAAAAAAACTATATACTTTGTCTCATATTTATTGGTTTTGCAAATTCGAGTACTCGATTCGACTTTTCAGTACCCAACTCTTCACTCCTCATCTAGAATCAATATTTTTTTTGCAAACTATTCGCGCATTCGTTGGACTATGTGATTTTTTGTTTTCTGTTTTTGTTTTGATGCTATATCTCGAATCGATATATTTTTTGCAAAATATTCTTTGGTTTCCCCCTCCCTTCTTCCAGCGCTAGTATACTATAAGAACTCTTCTGTTCCGTCTCAGTCATAACCAGTTGTGCGAGCGCTACACATCGTAGCAACTGTAATATCGTTTGAAAATACAGTGTTCCTTATAGTAAAGTTTCAATCATAGCTAACAATCAGAAAGACGAAGTAAGACCAGAATCAACCAATTTCTTATTATGTACCACGTACTCTCTTAACAAATCAAATTCAAAGAGAATTTCCATCGGACTCGAATACATCAGTGGGTACTATCGCGAGGTTGTTAAATTTCACAACTCAACATCGTTCTACAGAAGCATCAATCTGGATTCAGACAGTTGGGAAATACTCAAGGGCCACTTTAACGGAATAACCGAGTACTATCAAGATCCGTACGCTTTCTATCGAAATTATGGAGAAATCGAGAAAATAGCTCTACCTAATTACGATTTAAACTTCACTAAATCATACGGAACTAGAGCGATCTCCCTTACGGGTAGACCAGACGTTGAAGGCTCGAACGAAGAAATAGAAGAATCAAATGAACCACCTTGCAAAAAAATAAAAACGAAAACTTATCTTCAAAATCTCATCATGCATCAAACTACATTTGAAGGACTTCGTAATTTAAGCAGCCTGGTAGATATTCTGCTCGAGCCTCTCAAAGAAGAAGCAGGTTTGGTTAATCGTACCACCAATATCATTTTCGAATATCTAAAAGACAAACTCGACAAAGAAGAACCACAAGAGGCTATGCAGATTGTCTGCGAGTTAAAAAAATTTAAGCATTACTATTCGCAGCATCACTCCAACTTGGAAGATTTAATTAAAGAAAAAATTCCAGATGACGATTGCAAATTCAAAAAGTTATTTCTTAAAAATTGTTTTATCCGAAATACTAGCTTTTTCTTTACCCAACCCAACCCATGATTGCTAAAAATTTAATCGAATTGTATTGTATGTAATGTATAAAATATAACATGAAAATAAAAAACATAATTATATATCTTTAAAATTGACTCTTTTTACTTTGCACCTCTAAATATATAAACATTCTTACTTAAGAAAATCTCTCTCTCTCTTGCGCGTACGGTACAAGTGCTTTACCTATTAACCGGCAGCATCGATGGGTCACCGACCACACTACGCACGGACGGGGCCCCAGTCCTCCACTCCATATACCACGCTCAACTCATACCTGCGTCTCTCTCTCTCTCTTTCTCTCTCCCTCTCTCTCTCTTCCACCACTTACCCTCAGTCCCTCGCTCCACAACCGTGTAAAGCGCTCACTCACCCCTTCCAACCTTTCGTGAAATACCACGGGGCTACCCCCATTCCACCCCTCCACGCACCTACTCCCACTCCTCCTACTCCACTTAACCCTGTCGTGCAATACCACGGCCCTACCCCCACTCGTCCCACTACGCATAAACCGCTCGTGTAATACCACGGGGCTACCCCCACTCCCCCACCTCTGTCTCTCCATAAGCGTTAATACACTACTTATAGCTTATTTTTGTGAAAAATTCGAGGATTTTTTGAGTTTTTTTTCCCATAATTCTAACTAATGGTACTGTAAAGCTTATATCTTAAGCTTTAATTTAAATTTTTATTTGTCTCTATGCGATTTTTTAAAGCCGAGATATCACAGTTTGAAGAAAAAAATTCATGTTTTGAGATTTTCATAGATTAGGTAAGAATTTATAGCCTGGTAACTTAAAATTATCGAATCTTTAAACATAGATATCTCGGCTTTAAAAAATCTTACAACATTGACTAAAAATTGAAATTAAAGCTTGAAAAGCCACCTTTCTAATAATGTTTGTATGAATGATGGCATAAATTTTCATTCGTTATGTAAGACAAGTAAGAAGTGTAATCTACGCGGAAATGGGTTAAGTTTCGAGAGCCCATAACTGATTTAGGGGTTAACAGGGAAAGGTAGGGGATAAAAAACCGGTAGCCTATCTTTTTCTAAATGTCAAATACTATTCATTTTCATCTGTAAAAACTTTTTTTTACCTAATACCCAGATGCAGCCCGATTTTTGTCCACTTTTTTAAGGTTTCGGACCACTGTGCTCCGCCCTCTTTACTCTCCCTATCATGGCGATAAAAGATGAATCATTGTAGTTGGACGGTAGAATCTACATCTAAATTTGTTAAAAACATCTCGGTGACAGCTAGAATATCGCAAGACTGATCGAGGTAATGCACCTCCAAGAGTCGGCGGAAGAGCAGCTAAGTCAGACTCTTGATAAATGGACAAGAAAGGGCCTCTGGGTGAGACTCTCACATAGACTGTAGAGTTATTGATGATAGGCCTAGAATAGTTCAGCGCACGCTGCGCCTCGTAAGCCCTGCCGAGAAGTTGGTGGAGCTGTTCGGGACACAGCTCGCGTAGAAAAAGCGCAACACAGCGGCAGTCCCTCAGCTTTGGAGACTATGATATCAGTAGGCACGCCGCTAGGGATGATAGGCGTACAACAAAGCCTGGCGTAGCAGTTACAGGTGTAAAGCCACTCATTTTGTCTCATTGCCACTCATTGCCACTCGCGAGTAAGCAGAACGGAGCCAAGGAGCAGCGGCAACTGGAGAAAGTGAGCAAATGTGAAAATACTGCGGTATCATCCAGCAGCACAGAATGCGGTTCTTCCGAAATAAGGACCTCGTATGTGTTAGGGTCATTGCCTGCAGCAGCCGCGGGGCTACACGCCACCTTGGCCCTCTCATTAATTAGAATACTTTAAGCAACATATTTTTTATACAAAACATAAACAAAACATAATTTCAATTGATCTAGAATAATTTATTCTTAAAAAAAAACATTTTGCTTTAGAAACTTATACAGAATAGTCACAACTCGGAGATATGATTAAGTATCCTTTTCAAAGGCAATTCCTAATCGTGGGGAGTCCAGAGTATCTCGCTCTACATTGAATTTAATAGTAAATTTTATATTTGTAGAAAGCTTTATTGCTTTTTAGTAAAACTGTCATATTCATGAACAAGTCGAATTCAGATTTTTATTATAATATATTTTATACACTTAAGACTATTTTCAAGTGTAATTGTAATTAAGTAAATTAGTTACCATCTACGAGAATTTCTGCCATATATACAAAGCTCAAGCAAGGTTTTTTTATTCGATTACTATATATATACAGCAGGAGAGATTCACCTTACTATATCAATTTCGCTCGTGCCTGACAACACTTTCGCTGGCCACGTACCTCTCAAGTGTCTAGTTCACCTAGAAAGGGCAATGCTTTTTAGGTTAGCAGCGAGAGATTTTTATACGATTGACTTATAATTAATAAGTCCTGTCTTTTATTACAAGACTAATAATAATAAATATTGATTTAAAGTAAAATATTATATTATTCTATTTTTATAGATGTTTCTACAAAAATTTTGCGTTTTCTACGCGTTTTCATTTAATATCACTCAATAATAAAAATTAAGCAAAAAACTAACTTTTTTAAAAAAAATATTTTATTAATGTAACGAAAGAAAATTGTAATTGCATTACAAAAAGTTTTCATTCTTTTCTACAAATTACGAGAAAGGAAAATTTTTCAACTGTGTTTTATATATTAAAGTGAAATTTATACGACATTACGATACGAAATATAGTTACTTCATACACTACTGTAATACTTTTAACTTTTTCTCGTGCAACTATCTAAACTATTACAACTAAAGAAAACATGAATTTTAGTATTTTGATAAGCCTATCAAAATGGAATAAAAAAATTAAGTATTTATTATTATGCAAAACCTTAATTATTGAATTATAAAAAATTGAAAACTCAAATTTTTTATTGGAATGTAATTTTAAACAAAATTACTTAATCGGTTATTACAGGATTTCAATATTGGTTTTTATTTATGCTTGTAAATTCGTCAGCTCATCATCATTTTTTAACAGTAGCATATTTTTACTCCCTGATGTTACGAACATACTTTAGTACTGGATGTCTCACAGCTTATTTAAAATGATATTTTTAATCAATATTGTATATTATTATCTTTCGATACAAAAGAAACTATAAAACTTCATTGACATTCATAGTTTTCATTAAAGGTAGTTATTATTCCTTTTTCGAAATATAGCAATGAGAATTTAGGTATACACTTACATACACGATACATCCATTAGCTTTTTTATCTACTAAATTGCTTGCTTCGAAATGTTTTTAGCACACCCTTATAACGAGTAAAAATGACCTATCATAAGTACGCAGGAAAGTGCTACAATGCTCCATATAACGTTATTAAGCATTCTTAAAATAGGTAATTAATGTACTTATATAAATTATTTAAAATTTTAAAGTTTATAACATAATTAGTAAATTCTCATAGAAAAAAAATTAACATTTGCCATATATAATTATATATTCCCTGTTCCCATGGCTCGTCATTCCCCTGGTTTAATTCACTGTTAATGTCATATTATTTATTCATTAATTTATTTAATTTATTAATTTATTTACTAATACACTTACCATATTTAAATCTTATAAGAGGCCATTTTATTTATTAATTTATTCTCCAATACTCTTACGATATATAAATTTTATAAGAGGTAACATGATTACCTGCAGATATGTGCTGATTGTTACTAGCTAAAAACTAGATATATAAAAATATGTAGTATATCTACAATAAAATAACATTGCGCATTGTGCTTTTTGTTTTGATAGAAGCAAACAAATTCAAATTTATGTACCATGGCTACTAATACATAACGATAACCCTATAATTGTACCCATATATTATTTGACAATTACATAATACTTTGATTTATTTTAATACTTTATTTTAACTTACTTTTATTGCCATTTTTTTATTCATTAAAGTTTTTAGTTCATTTGACCCCTTAGTCTACACCTTTATTAATATAATTTTGGTGCTCTTATTTATTATAGTTTTATGTATTTTTGGTAGAATTATACTTTTGTTTTTCGTAATACTAGTCGATTGTACATATTCCTTTTTTAGACTCCCTAGTGTTAGCATATCGATTCTTATACAGCTGCCTGTTTTATAGTTAAAGACGAAGTGATATTTGAAGCTCTCTAGTACATAATTTTATTAACCTTATATGTGAATGTTGGACTAAATTGAAGACGTTGTTGTAAGTCCTATCCTAAGTAATAATGCCATAATTAAATATATTGTACAAGAAAACATAATGACACTATCACTATTCCTTTATCATCCATAATTTTTTATAATTTTGAAAAATTAATAGTAAGTATCTAGTCCACTTTACAATGTAATTTATGTGCACGTCCCACTGCATACGATAATATATGTAAATACCCAAGTACTTATAATGTTCTACGTGCAGTGTTATTGGTTGATTAACCAGTTGAAAAAATTTAGGTGGAATGCCAGGTGGAATTCCAGATGCATATTTTAAAATTGTTAATTAATTTAAATGTAGGAAAAAATGTTACACGAAATAATATGGAACCGTGCACAATAATATTTTATACGAAAAGAAAAGAATGTCTACTTTTATTTGAATTATGAAGTTTTTTGGGGCTTATTCATTCAAATACTAACCGCGTCGAACGCTGCTTGAGGGGACGTCGGAGTCACTAAAAGTTTTAATTTCCCGCCTTTACAAAGATGAAATACCGAAATTTAACAAATTAACGAATTGACTTGAAACTTTAAGAGATGATAGAGTGATCACAAATGAAGTGGGTTCAGCCCAGAAATTATAGATAAACGACATAAATGCAATATTTTTTATTTGAAATTTAATTGCAAGGCTATAACCATGCTATCTCTTGGATTAAACTGAAATTAATATAAATTCGATATTTTCTTCTCAGACTTCTGTATCACCTTAATTATCAGAAATTTCTGAGCTGAGCAAGCTTCATTTGTGATCATTTGATTATTTTCTAAAGTTTCAAGTTAATCGGTTGATTTAATAAATTAGGAATTTTTAACATACACGTTACTCTTTTCCACGAGTTTCTGTACTCAACTCGAGAACTGTTTTTATTAAACTCCATTTAATAGAGGTATATGCTAGCTTATTACGGCCCTCCAAATATTTCTCCGCTCGTGTGATGAATAACAAGGCAGTTGGTTGACCCCTGCATAGAGCTGGGTAAGATAGCGTGTACAGGCTGCCTTCATTCTTTTGATCCGGGCTGTGTATTCGCACATATTGGCCGGTGTGGTCTCACAATCAAAAGATAATATTTACTTCGCGGTATTAGCGAACCGAGAAGTAAATAAGCACTGATCTTTTTCCTCTTTCTTTCTGAAAATAGTACATACGTAATGATGTACTATTTAGAGTGAACGGGGTGTTAGTAATTAGCAAGTACTATTTCGTACTACCCTGTACGTCTCCAGAACCACGAAGTGGCTCTACCGAGTACTTCAGGCGATGAAATTTCTTTAAAATTCAATACGTTGCTTCGTAATGGGTGAACGAATTGAATCAGTTAGTATAACATCCATGCAAGCACAAGTCAAAAAAGAATAAGATAAATTTCAATAATAAATATACATATTGTCCTCGACGTTGTATTTACATTTTGGATCGAGCGATAATGCTGCCTGATGCTGATTTTCTAGGCGTTGATGTAAGATGCGTTCGTAGTGACAAGTTATCTAGGCATTACAAGAAAAAAATCTTTACATGCTCTAGATTACATCAAAGAAGTTAGCTTTCTGAAGTTGTAAAAAAGCATGCTGTGTCCTTTTGTACTTTGCAAGCCAAATCAGGTATGAATCGGATCAAAACTTTTCTATAAAGAAAATATGTTTTGAAGGACGTTATTATAGAGATATTAAAAAAAGGAAAGTAAGGATCGCCGAAATCGTATTTTAGTAAACGGAATTCAAAGTTCATTAATGCCTGCATTACTATAGTAAATAAAGTCAGTATAGCATACTATACGGAAAAAAGATTGGGGCAGCGCCTGCCACTGTACCAAATGAAGTATAGCGTCTGCCCGGCTCTTTAGTGCAGGAGTGCCCCAAAAACGGCACATCAGCAGCGCCAAATACGAAACTAGGCGGTAGTGGGTAGGTATCACGTGACGTGTGGTACTGCTATTGTATTTTTTGGGCAGCTTCTGCGTCAAATTCGTGCATGCGCTCTTCCAAATAAAGATGCCACTACTATACTACCTGTAGTACAGTCTGGGCCCCAATATGTTTTCCGTATAGACAACGAGCGATCAGTAATACCATACCGCGGCAGATAAGGATCCTATAGTGATAGAAGGTAATGCACACCCTTTGCCTGGTCTAGTGTGAAGCTGGGAGAAACTCAGAAACTGGAAACAAAGGATTGCTCGAATTTACATTCCGTATACGCGCGCGAGTAGCAGCCGGGTGGGATACGTCGAATCGAAGGGGGGAGAGTAGGGAATACTGAGTGCACAAGCGGAGCTTCGAGCGTTGCGCTAGCGTGCGAGCAATGCATCGCAAAATGAAAGAGCGTAAAATTTTGAAATGGAAACGATTTTTTACTCGATTTCGATGAGTGCAAAGATTCAGATAGAGATAATTAATCGGAAAGATATAAAGCCTGTGAGTGCGAGACAGACGGTAAGGCAAATGGCGGAACAAGCATGTTCAGATTATTAATCTCAATTTGGACGAAATATTGAGAAAAAACTAGTACAATACAGAAGAAAAATATTCCCAAGTTTTGTTTTGTGATATTCATTTCCGTAATTTTGTGATATTTTTTTGTAACCCCCTTTTTACGGATATTTTTAGTGTAAAATGGGCTGTTTACAGCACATCAGTATATTTAATTATGTATATATGTATAATTTTGAAGAGATAAATTATATATAAGCAAATATATAAAAAGTAATACATATAGGTGCAAAAATTTTAAATAATACAAATAAAGTGCAAAAATATTAAATATTTTTTCTATGTATAGATAAATATAATGCATGTTAGATCATAATTTAATAATTAGGGTCATTCTCGTAATTAAATAAAAATCACTGCAAAGCTGGATACGAGAATCAGCCGTCGATTTTTTTTATGAGAGTAGGTTCCAAAATATGACTCCTCACCAATATTCAATTTTCCATGTGCAAATGGTCGAGCTGCTAGAATTTTTTGAATGTTTATAAATAAACCTTTTTATAAACATTTCCAAAAAATTGCAGCGAATCGTCAAATTAATAGATTCTAATGCGATGTGCGCCATTTTTTGTCTTTCAAAACACTTTTAGAAGAACCTGTCCGGCTTAAAAATTAGGAAAGAAACGTTTTTAAAGCGTATTTAATATTGCGAAAATTGTCGAATTCTTCTTGAGCAGTCTTGATTAATTATTTCTAATCATCGTTTGTTTTACATCAGTAAACGTTTTAGAATGATTTGAACTTTGAAAACTAACGTCAATAATAGTCATTATAATACTAGCAACATTAATAATAATACCATAATAAATTGATGAATTTATTGTTCCTTTAAATTTTTATAACGTTGGATGAAAGAATTTATTGATCTTCATGGAACCAAATTGCAAAACTTTTTTTTTTTGTAATTTTGCGACGTTATGAACTAATGCATATTAATAGAAATCAATTAAAATCCGACTATAAAAATTGATTTCTATTAATATACATTAGTTCATAACCTATTATCCATAGTTTTTGAACGAAATAAGCTAACGACTCAAATAAAAATGTAAATAAAAGGAAATTTTTCCTTCTTTCCTTCTCTTTTGCATACCAGTCAATAGAAATTTTAAATGATGAGTTATCTTGATTTGAGGTGGCACTTGTTTCTTCGTATATTTTGCTTAATCTGTTATTATCTTCGAATTCAGGGTCCATTTGAAGGACTTCTAGGTTCTGAGCTTCATTTTTTGGTACAAGAAACAATTCTCCAAAATTTCAGGAGTAGATAAGTTATCCTGCTACGGATGAGCCAGAAGAGCTACTCCCACCCCTCTCCCTCCCACGGCAGATCTAGAAAAGACAGTGATCCAGAACCAGCCCAGTGTTTCTGGCTCACTGTGTTGCACTATCTCTCTCCTCCTTCCCAGCAGAGCTAGAAGAGACAGTGCGCCAGAACCAGAGTAGTGTTTCTAGCTCACAGTGTTGCAGATGAGCCAGAAACTTTATCTCTCCCCCTCCCTGTCCCACCGCAGAGTTAGAAGAAACAGTGATCCATAATCGACACAGGGTTTCTGGCTCACCCTGCTGTGGATGAGCCAGAAGCGTCTTCCCTCCCCTCCGCTGAGCTGTAAGAAGCAGTGAGCCCACTGCCACCTGCACTGAGCCAGAAGTGACGCTTAATGGTTTTTTAAATGTATTTTTACTCTGAGTGAGCCAGAAATACGCGCGGGAGGAGTACCGTGCTGCGACCACATAGAGGAAGGAGGCTTTTTACACCCCTTTCATTTCTCGGAGGGTGAACTCCAAGAGCAAAACGCAGGTCAACACATCCGAGACTTCTCCGAGGAGCACTCGAGGATCTGAGCTGCAAAGTTCACCTCGACCCACGTGTCGAATCGCACCTCCCTATATCCCTTGAGCAACGCTTTTCTTACTACATGTTTAGCGCCGTGGGATTTCGCGGACTAGCGGTAGAGCCCCGTACTAGTCTGGCCGCCAAATTCAAAATGTTAAGATGAATACGAAAGCTCCGAATAGTATTACCACATTATGTAAGTTCCAATACTTTATGCATATTTATCATACAATATTATGAGAATTTTAATAACTTTTAAGCGTTATCTTTAATATTAGAGTATATGTTTGATTTTATGCATCGAGTAAATGTTCATTTCGATAAGCTTTGAAATAAAGTAGAGACAAATAATTTAATTAAATTTTTTTTTGTTCATACTTAATATTTTGCATTCAATTGTACATTTTGCATACTTGATATTTTGCATTCAATTGTACATTAACGCTATGGATTCGTTTTTGACTCTTCGCTGAAGCATCCAACGTTTCATGGCATCGACGTGCATAGACGCGCAACTCAGGTTCAGACCTGCATTCGTACCGGCAGGTCCTGCTACTACTTAGAGTCTTTTATAATCTTTCTTCTCGGGTAATGAGTAAGTAGTAGTTGAAAACTTGTGGTTTTTTCTATAATGAATCTATCTCTTCTTTTTGAATTACTCTGACCGATGGTGATCAGTTGATGAGGCTGTTTTATACTTAATCCGACTGGATGTCTTCCCATTCCATTTCAGAACAGAGAGCGTAGAAAAGTTTCATTTGCTTAACGTTTTAGAGTGCACACGTAGCTTTGTATGCTCCGTTGTGATTGGTGCAAATAGTCACTGATTTAGGATGCTCAAATTCTGGGTAACCGAATTCTGTGATATCAGATACTTTGAAATTGGAACGCTCCAACCACTTCTTTTTTGCCTTACCGATCACGTAGATGCTTGTCGCGTCCTGTAGAGCTTCTTAAAGTATCTTTCCAATTTCAGTGTATTCGTGATCGCCAGAATCCCAGGACAAACCGTGATAATAAAGTTCAAGCCAGAGATCTTCATGTCTGTACATGTTAGATAATTTTTTCCAAGGAAATGGTGCTTTGAAGAGAAGCACTATAGCATCGGTATTGTTGAGGATTGGAATTACAGCCAACTCTTTTCCATAACATACGTGTAGGAATTTTGCGTACATGTCGTACAGAATTGCATACTGATTCTTCACAACATCTAAATTCATGTTTCCAATCGGATAATATTGCGAATTGAGAAATAGTTTTAAGTTGCTGATATTGCAGTGATCAATTTGACTGAAATTCTAGTATGACAAATCGAGCCTTTTCCAGCTGATTAGAAGTTTTTACAGTCCATACATGTCTAGAAGAAGTCGGTAGTACGAGATATTCATGCAACTCCCACGATAGAAAACTCATCGTAATTGGTTTATTTTTTTCAATACTACGAAGCTGTCGAATCATGTACTCATTAGAGAGCTGTACGTAGGGCATGAGCTACTCGATTCTCAAAAGATCGATCTTGAATTCCTCAAAAATATCTTGATTAGCAATTTGAGTTGCAATTTGCACCAGGGCATTGAGATCGTGTCTAGATCTTCTGAGAATAAGCTCATGCTTTACATTAACGATGATTTTACGATAGACTTCAGCAAAACCGAGAATCATATTGAGAGGTATGAAAACGTCAAAATAACCTGCATCATTGGTTATTTGCTGTGTTTCTGCCACATCGATCCAACCCGCGTTCTCGATAATCAAACTCTGATTTGGATTGAGCGATGGCCAACCTTTAATGACACTAGTCAAACCAACGTTCTTTCATCTATCGATTTCTATTGCGTTTATTTCATAGCGGGTTTTCTCGAAAAGATGAAAAACACCATTATTAACTAATTTTGTATTCTGCACTGCAGTTCCATCCGCTTTGGTTAGTCTTCCTAACACATGTATAGAACAGCTCGAGGGTAAAAGATTTAAATCTTGATGTTGAATTGATATGCGTATTTCATCACTATTGTTGAAGTTTGACGAAGTATATGGTTGATGAGCGTGAACTTCATAGTGAGCCACTGACTCATCGAATGTTACACCCGACTGTATGTTTAGAATTTGTTCCATTTCGTTGTAGACAGCAAAAGATTATACACGTAATTTTCCACCAGGAACGATTGTTAAGCCTGGACTTTTGAGGAACTGAACGTTCTGCCGTGTTAACGCTTTGACTCGTCGATGACGACTGATGTTCGGATGCCATGCAGATCTGTTTATATACCCTTTGCCTGTGTTATAAACGATTCCCATTATACCGATTTAATGTGTAACCTGATTGTGATCGTTTCTCCGCGAAAATTAATCAAATTATCGTCTTGATCGACTAGACGTATTTGTATGTGATCGATACACTTTACGGTGATTGGTAGGTAAATGATGCGCGAGGGAACCTAGATAATTTTGTATCTTGGTGGTACTGCAGGGAAAAATTCGTGAATCGTATGCACTCTGCGTCCGTTTATATAGGATCCAGAAATGATATTACAATCTACTCTCAATGTGTTGACTTTTATAATTGCAACTGGAAGATCAGAGTTGTGTGAGATGTTTGGTTGCAGAGTGCGGGGAGTAAATCCCAGTATTCGACCAATAGAATCTTTAGGAGTAAAATTAGTTTGATGACTGCACTTGATTACACTGCGAAGTGTATTGTTGTTGGGTTTTAAGGAAAAATTAATATTCTTATGCGCCAATCTTTTACGAAGATACTTATCGTTATCCTCAATTTCGTAACTATCTGTTGGTAAACTAATAATCTCCTCACCAACGTATAACTTGTAATTACTAGTATCTATATTAGGTATGGAATTAAAAGTTAAAAGTTTTACTAAACCGAGAGCGTAGTTCTTATTTGATGAGAGTTCGATTGGAGGAAAATATTGTGCTTCCAAGATAGATGAATTAGCCGAAAGAGTTAAAAGTTAATGATTCTCCTATGACTCTTCGAATTACAATCGCTTCCATAGTTTTATTATGCCTTTCACTCTCTTCCAAGCGCTGTTCGACTGCTTTAGCGTCGTTGACAGCTTTTGCGATACCAGCCCCTCCACGAGCCAGAGCACCTACGGCACTCAAAGCCGTAAAAAGGGGTATGAGAAAAGGCAAAGCTCCACCAACTTTGGATGGAGCTGGTAGAATGCGTGTAATATTAATGTTCTCTTTACCACCAGCCTGTTCGAGCACATTTACTCGGCGCTGATTTGAAAGAAGCATCTTTAATCACTTTATCCAGTGTAGTCATTTTCTTTCTCATACCTATTCCAAATCGGGATTTAAGTTTCATCAAAAGCAGCTGCTTTCTCCCCGGTACTAGCGTCCTCGGCTGAAACGCGTTGCCACGCTTTATCGGCAAGATCTCTGTCAGCGGCGTTCCGCACCTCGATGTTTTCATGATTTTTTGAATAAACTATGTCATGATTCTTGCAGGCTGCGTCTGCGGAAAGACCAATAGTTTACTCGCTCTCATCACCCATCCCAATGGCGTCAGATTCGAGAACGAGTATGTTTATTCGAAATCTCTGAATCAGCCAAAGTATAGAATGCAGCAATTTTTGGAATCTGTACATGGCCTGCAGTACTTTCCATTTAAAGAGCACGATGAAGTGATAGATCCGGAACATGCACTTCCCAATTCAATCATGATATTTGACGATATCGCTTGTGAAAAGCAAAATAACGTTAGAGCTTTTTTCTGCATGAGCAGACACAAGAGTGTAGATTGTTTCTATATTTGTCAGACGTATGCACACATACCCAAGCATCTAGTCAGAGATAATGTTAATCTATTGGCAATATTCCGACAAGATGATGTGATTTGAAACACTTTTACGATGATAGTTTGAACTGTGATATGACGTTTACGCAGTTCAAAGATTTATGTTCTAAATGCTGGAAAGATGACAATCACGGCTTTATAGTCATTGACAAAGATAGAGCAATCAACAATGGTAGATATCGAAAGGGTTCCGACTGCTTTGCTATAAATACAGCGGCGGTGTAAGTTCAAGGATAGTCTATCGTTAAACGTTGGAACGCTAACATGGATGACTTACAACGAGAGAAGAATGTGCTTAGTCAACTCGTGAATGCTCGCGATGCGATTAAACGCAAGTATAGATTAATAAAGTTTGGAAGAGATACTACCGACAAGATTTTAAGCGATACTTTTAAGCCGATAATCGATCCTCTCCAGGTTATCGTTACCGAAACGAAGAAAAATCGCCCTATCGTTTCTCATAATCTCAAACTTGATGAGACTTCTGCTAAAAATCGCCTTATCATTCCTAACATTTATAAACTCGATGAGACTTCCGATGTTGAAGATTTTTCTGATAGCGAGAACAGTCAAAGCGATCTGCAGAACGATACTGTACTGGTTCGTGAAACTTCGTTTGATACAGCTGCTAGTGAGGACGATGAAGTGGATGATTTATCGCTAGATAAATATATTACAATGCTAAATAAGGATCAGACACAGTACCTAGATAAAGTTTACGGAATACGTAAAGAAAACGAGACATTTGTCATTGATAATACACCTATCTACTCCTAAGGTGACAAAGTTGTGGTGAGCGGTGTAAAATATCCAAAAACCACTGGATTGATGGAGCTACTCATTACAAAACACCCAAATCAAAGGGAAGTGACTTCCATCGATCTCGAAAACTATCGTAAAATTCTAGAAGTATCGAGTGCTCGCAAGAAAAGATTCAATAAGGATGAGACTATTTGAGCTCATACTAGCAATAAATTCAATAAGATTATTGGTCCAATGTTTAATATTACCAAGAAACCAACTACAGGAGAATTTTTAAACAAGGTGGAACTTTACCTCGATATCAGATAGCTAAAAGAACTGTTAGTGCCATGAATTACGTGTACTGGGATGATCCGAACGAACTTGTAGACCGACTAAAATTGCTCATAGCTGAGTGATCAGCTGGAAATCAAAGTCAAACGAATGAAATCCATTCGATAATCCAAGAGCTTCGCGAAGCAGGCTATGTATATGAAAGATTCGCGAGTAATGTATTCATTTCAAAAATGAGCGTTGACGTATTCGGACGTAATTTTGGTCAGAGCGAAGGTACTCGCGGTCCTCCCGGTATCGGCTTAAGTTCACCAACGATTGTGATTATGATGTGGAAAATAAGCGATTATGCAATGTCGCAGCCCCTCAACAGCCCGAGGATGCTGTTAATTTAGAAAACCTACAACGAATAGTTCAGATTGAAATACATAATTTGACAGAGCTCATCTCTCAATTGAGTAGCAGACTCGATAATTTAGATAGAATAGTAGAAGGATATAGGAATGAATTAGATTTGAAAATCGATAGTCTACAGATAGAGATATCACCAGGTATAAGAAGGGCATCAATGTAGTTCGATAAACATTCGAAAGAAACAAGCAAAGAATGAATTATCAAAGAGCAGTGCTAGTGGAAGAGCTCCACAAACCCACAGACGCAATTATCTACGTCGAAAGTTTGACGTACGTGGCTTGGACGAGACTTGGCAAGCTGATTTCGTTGAAATGCAACCTTATGCCCGAGAGAATAAAGGTCACAGATACATGCTTACCATCATAGATGTTTTTTTCAAGTATGCGTGGGCTGTTCCTGTAAAGAGAAAGACTGGCAAGGATGTTGCAGCAGCTATGAAATCAATATTGATCAAACATCGAGTACCAAAGAATCTGCATACAGACAGAGTCAAAGAATTTTACAATACTGACTTTCAGAATCTTATGCGAAAGTACAAGATAAATCTCTACTTAACTTATAGCAATCTCAAGGCATCGATATGCGAACTTTCAATCGCACGCTAAAAAATGTAATGTGGAAAAAGTTTAGTCTGCGAAGTAATTACAAACAGCTAGACATATTACCTGAATTGATAGCAGCTTACAATAATCGAAAACATCATACTATTGGTATGAAACCTAAAGATGTGTTGGCCGTCAACGAAGCTCAAGTATTGCAAAAATTCATTGGAGAACATAGACCAGGAAAGAGACCAAAGTTCAAAGTAGGTGACAAAGTACGTGTGAGCAAAGCTAAACAAACATTTGAAAAAGGATATACATATAAGATAAAGGATAACTGGTCAACTAAAATATTCACGATTGCACGAGTAGCAGGTAAAAACCCAATCACGTATCATCTTAAAGATTAGAGGAATCAAATCATCTCCGGTGGCTTCTATATGCAGAGACTATTGAAGGCTCAATATTCAGATGTATATCTTATAGAAAAAGTTCTTAAGAGAAGAGGTAATCAAGTATTTGTAAAATGGCTAGGTTTTGATAAATCTCATAACAGTTGGATTGATAAAACTGATTTGTAATTATTTCTTAAACAGATATATTTAAAATAGATATTAATGAGATCTCATTGGACTCGGGTTTTGATAAATCGCATGGAGATTCCTTACAAACCACGTGGTAGGAACTTCGTATTTTAATGCCCCTTGTCTATAAGCCTTGTACTCCGACTGGGTAGCATCATAGCTGCATATAACATATTATCCGATGCTAAACGCTTCGTGACGTTGATATGCACGCTTTTCATCGTCGACGGGTTCCAACAAGCATTCAAAGTCCGCGTATATTACAAACGGCACTGGATTTTGATGTGAATGATTTTTAAATTTCAAAGTACTTTTTTCTTTCGTAGGAAGCACGATTTTGCATTTATTCATTCCTTCACAGTCAACTAAGTGAGCAGTCAAATTTTCATTTGTACGAAAATAATGCAAGCAGCGATCGCAAATATACGTTTTATTAGTCCGTTCAGATATTTGCTTTCCCACTAGCCGAGACAAGTTCTTTATCCATACATAGTGACATTTTCGCACATCAAAATTATTAAAAGTTTCTTCTTCTCCTTCATACTTGTCAACATAGTCATTTTCTACAAGTAAGAGATTGACATGCTTTGTCTTCTTTTCAGCAGTCAAATGTCGTGGTAAAACGATAAAAATATTGCCCTTCTTTTTCAGAAAGTAGACCTTGACGAATACATCATTTTGTCGTTCACATTTTCCAACTTTCTCGGATCGACTGGAAACTCTATCGCTTTGAAATTATACTGATCTTTCTATTGCTCGTAAGAGAAAACTCTAAAGAAATTTTGCGCTACAGGATGTAACATTACGAGGATGGCCCATTTAAAACATTGATCATCTTTGTTAATCACGTTGAAACATGCTTTTGTTTTAATGTACTCGGGTAAATCGATATAAGAACTTCCTCTCATGGGATTGTTTTTATTGATATTGATGATTAAGTTCAATATGGAACGCAAGGACCAACTTGACTGCTGCTCCTGAAATTCCTCCATCTGAGCATCGATAGGTTGCGCAACATTCGTTACAAACCATTCGTTCAAGTCTGCAAGTCTGTAGTCGAGTAGATAACAGCAGCCCTGGTATTGAAATGTTTAATGTCCTCACTCACTTCACTTTCTTTAACTATCACATACTTGGCTGTCAAAGTTGTATTCACTTTTAAAGCGAGATGTTGCTCGAGAGCCTTTTTAATTTGTGTAATGAATTCATGTCGTGCATTTAATAAAAATTTTGTCAAGTCTAAATGTTTGCGATTTGTTATTACACCAGTTTTTACACGGTTTTCAAAATCATTCTCTATATCACACCAACTTACAGATGAACTATGAGTAGCAGCAATGGTAAGAAGTCCTGCGCCTACCACCTGATGTTGTCGAAAAAAGCACAAAACCGTCTTTATCAATGCTATCGTTGCTTGAAGTTTTTGTTTGTCAGATACGGACAAGCGTAGATGTGCCAAGACGTTCGCGCTTTCTAGCGCTATGTCACCGAGCTCTATCCATTTTTTAACGTTTTCGCCATCTGCATCATCGGCCATCATATGAATATATGATTTCCATAATAATCACGATGTGAACTTGAAATATACTGCATTTGTTATGATCCAAGGAATGTGCTGCTCTCCAGAAAAACTCAGTTGAACTGTACCGATCTCGAAAACTCGGTTCCATTTATTGGCCCTTAATTGGTGGGGGATGATCGCGATTAGTAAAACAAAAGTGGTGGGATCGCGTGTGCGCAGATTGTTTGTAAAGCATATAAAAATAGTTCGCGCTGTTTGCAACGTTCATTTATTAATCCGCTCTCATTCGATCAAGATGGAATACGTTATCGAAGTTCAAGGGTTTAAAGCAGCTCCAATACATTTGTATTTAAGGAGATTGCTATCGTAGCACTTGAATAAGATGCAATACTATCGGTTTTCCTGTTTGCACCATCACATTCATGGGATGAACAACAGCCAAAAAATAAATGCGAAAATGGTTGGCTTGAACGTAATTTTCATGGGCTACGTTAGAATTCAGGCAATATTCAGTACGAAGAGGTTAGCCGAACCGAACCGCGCAAACTATCGTTTCAGATGCACAAGCAGTATACGTAAAGGGATTGGAAAAATCAAAATGTCTGAAAAGGATTTACCAAACAGGTAATTTATCAGTATAAATTTTAAATTGTAACAAATGATTAAGTAAACGACTTGTGTATTTAGTCCAGTGTACGACATCGAGGACCTGGGTTGTCCTTCATTCTACAAGCTGCCTAAGGAGTCCAGAGCATGCACGAATCACCATGCAGGTCTGAACCTGAGTTGCGCATCTGTGCACGTCGAGGCCATGAAACGTTGGATGCTTGAGCGAAGAGTCAAAAATGAATCCATAGCGTTAATGTACAATTGAATGCAAAATCTCAAGTATGCAAAATGTACAACTGAATGCAAAATTTTAATTATGAATAAAAAAAAAATTTAATTAAATTATTTGTCTCTACTTTATTTCAAAGCTTATCGAAATAAACATTTACTCGATGCATAAAATCAATCGCATACTCTAATATTAAAGATAACGCTTAAAAGTTATTAAAATTCTCATAATATTGTCAGTTTATAGTAGAGTACAGTCGACATAAGTAATAATTTTAATATGATAAATATGCATAAAATATTAAAACTTACATAATGCTGTAATACTATTCGGAGCTCTCGTATTCATCTTAACATTTTGAATTTGGCGGCCAGACTAGTACGGCGCTAAACACGTATGAAGAAAAGCGTTGCCCAGGGGATATAGGGAGGTGCGATGCAACACGTGGGTCGAGGTGAACTTTGCAGCTCGGATCCTCGAGTACTCCTCGGAGAAGTCTCGGATGTGTCGCCCTGCTTTTTACTCTTGGAGTTCACCCACCGAGAAATGAAAGGGGTGTAAAAAGCCTCCTCCCTCTATGTGGTCGCAGCACGGTACTCCTCCCGCACGTATTTCTGGTTCACTCAGAGCAAAAATATATTTAAAAAACCATTAAGCGCCACTTCTGGCTCAGCGCAGGCGGCAGTAGGCAGCGGGCAGCGGACAGCGGGAAGTGGCTGCAAAATGATGGGCAGCGAGCGGCCTGACGCATGCATGAGCCGCTCGCGCTAAATTCCGTTTCTGGCTCACTGCTTCTTACAGCTCAGCGGAGGGGAGGGAAGACGCTTCTGGCTCATCCACAGCAGGGTGAGCCAGAAACCCTGTGCCGATTCTGGATCACTGTCTCTTCTAACTCTGCGGTGGAAGGGGGAGAGGGAGAGATAAAGTTGCTGGCTCAACTGCAACACGGTGAGCTAGAAACGCTACGCCGCTTCTGGCGCACTGTCTCTTCTAGCTCTGCTGGGAAGGAGGAGAGAGAGATAGTGTAAAACGGTGAGCCAGAAACACTAGGCCGGTTCTAGATCACTGTGTTTTTTAGATCTGCGTGGGGAAGGGGAGAGGGGAGGAGTAGCGCTTCTGGTTCATCCGCAGCAGGGTGAGCCAGAAACACTAGGTTGGTTCTGGATCATTCAGACGCGGGGTGGGGGTGATCCAGAACCAACCTAGCTTATCTACTTTCAGCCCAAATCGGATTCCCAGACTCCTTGTGTTCCCCTTGTAAGTTACGTCAAGACGAGTTATCACTGCTAGTACTTATCAATAATATTAAATCAAAATATAATTTAATAGAAAACCGATATGTAAAAAGCTGATTATTAACACTTCTACCATCTCACTGGAAATTTAAAACAGTTGCTAAATACGTTTAATGTTCATACTAAGAAAGTCTTGGTAAGATTATTTTTAAAAAGTCTAGAAAATATTATTGCCTCAATTTTTTGAACACTAAAAGAATCACACAGGCCGCAGTACACCCTTCTTATATATTACAAACCACCTGTCGACACAACTTTAAAATTTGATGGTTTTCGCGTCATTAGCGATGATTTGAAGCATAATGCAGCTGCTAAGTCCGCTTTCCAAGAGAGTGTGATTGAGAATATAAATAAATATTTCTTTTTGATAAAGAAAATTATATACTTTTCGGATCGAGCTCCTACGCAACACAAAAACAAGTAAGCCAAACATTTTAATTATTTTTATTCTATTTTTCTTAATAATTTACTTTATTTTTACTAAATTTTTCTTCTTATTAAAGTAAATCATGGATATACTTTAAATAATAAAAATATTTATTTGCAGAAATAATTTGATCAATGTATATAATCAAAAATCTGATTTTGGACTTGAAGTCGAGTCTTACAATTTCTTTACGACAAGTCACGGGAAAAATCCGTGTGATGGAAATGGCGCAGTAGCAGGGTGTGCTGTTAGAAGAGCATCTCTACAAAGATCAACAGATCAGCAGATCTTGACACCCCGAAAAGATTGATTTTTTAAATGATAATTTACCATTAATCAGATATAAAAAATCTATACAGATTAAATATACATTTACGTCTACCTTTATAAATAATTTTTTAACTTAAAAATAGATTCTTTTGAGTAGATAGTGCAGCTGTTAACAAAAATGTTGTTAGAACAATGTATGTCTGCAAAAACTATTTTAAATACTATGAATGATCACTTTTTCAAGCCAATGAATGTCGACGTTTTTATAGCAAAAGGAACGCCTTTTGATACAGAAGAAAAAATCTTTAAAATTAAGTAAAAAAAAATAAACAAGAACAAATTCAATGATATTTTTATTAATAAAGTCAATATAATCAAAATATCTGTTTCCGTTAATAAGTTGTTTTTCTTTTAACATATTAGAAATAATTTAATATTATTTACCTCCTTTAGTGGGTGACTTGGGTAAAGACCTGTAACTACCCTACCTATCGTTTGGGCATCTCTCATTATTGGAGGGTTTCTCGCTTTTAGTTTATGCGTTACTATCCTATATCCTAGCACCAAGGATCGGTATTTACCTCCTCGCATAGTTTTCTCCAACAGCTATCTTTACTTTCCTTGATCGTGTTTCTCAACGTTTTTTGCGTCTGCTTCTGTATAGCGGAGACGGCGGCAGCTTCGATGCGTTCTCGCTCTCGTTGTGCCCTTCTCATCAGTGTAAAGCAAACTCTCCGCAAGTTCGCTATTCTTCCCTCCACCAACATGCTGGTTTCTGTGCTGCCTAACTCTCGGCATAAGAGCGTCGCAACCTCGTGTGATCAGTTTTGTAGTTTTTTCCACTAACGCCTCCACTTTTTTCCACCCAGTTATCACATCTGTATTTTCCGTATAGAGAGGGGAGGTACTGTTTATCGCTTCTACCAGCTTTTTCTATTTATTAGCTTAGCATTCCATCGCAGGGTCCCCAAGCACTGTCTTTGTCTCTGATTTTGTCCGTTCGAAACCATGAATATTATATACTGATGATCACTACCAGAATATTCGTCATTTACTTTCCAGTTTTCGATACTATACGTCGTAACTGAGCCCTTGTTTACTACAACTAGCCTTAATCTTGCCGCGGTTTCCAAAAGTATTTTCCCAAGTCTATTACTATTTAACTTGCCCGTCTCGACTGCCCTCGGTTTAAAATCGCCTCCCATAATCACTTTGCCAAGAATGTCTCCAAGCACATCTTCTAGGTTTTGTGTCCTCTTTAAAAATTCACCCGCTGTTTGATTTGGAGAGAAGTACTCACTTACAAATGTGATGTTTCCTACTTAAATGCACTCAAGATCTCATTTTCAAACCATTTGTCGGAAAGCCAACCTCTATACTATTCGCTAATGAGACCGACGTCTATATCTTTTTCTATTGCGATTTGCGGCAACAGCTAATGCGTTGTAGGTCTCCTGTTCATGTTTGCTTGGAGAAACTTCGTCATTTTTTGGTTTTCTTCAATTCCTCCAGCACAGTCCTGAAAACGGGTATGAAGTTCGCTAACTTATTATTATAAATATATTAAGTAAGTCATTATTAAATTAAGAGAAAAGTATATTAAATAAGACCGATATAATGAGCCAAGTAGAATAAGTACAAGATTCGCACAAAAGGAATTAGAATCAAGGGAAAGCCGAACAGTATTCTATGAAAAGAGACCAAGAGACAAGGAAGCGCTCGTAGAATTCTTGGCTAATCTTGATGATTGTCATCGCGGAGCAGGCCTGCGGGATCTCGACCTACTTAATGTTCTTCCTTGCATATTGGCCAAGAGCGCCATTATCTGTTCTCGAGCCATCGAGAAGGAGTTCAGTTCTTAAATCGACTTTCGACACGTATTCAGGCGCCGATTCGCTAAGGTATTGCGAGAAGATGATATGAAAGAGTAGTTGAAGCGTCGTATGCACGGCAAATCTCTGTGGGCCCACAGAAATCTCTTGCCTGAATATCGACGAACAATGGGCCACGAGAGAATCGCTGGCGATGATGGAGCGACTCGGCAGACGGCATGAGTGAGAAATCGAATTGGACAACAAGTGTCTTGAGGCGAGAAAGGATGAATATGCCCCAAGTAGCTTGTCCGTCGGCCACGACGCTGAGAGCGAAAGTGTCTGTATTGGAGGAAACGGCAGTGCTGAGCGACGGGCCAGTCAATGCCTACAATTGCATTACTTAACAGGGTGATGGACAACATCGAGTCCCTTCGTAACACATCCACGTATCTAATCGCTGCCTCTACTTAAACAGCGGATGGGGGACGTAGGGAAACGACGAAAGAATGCGAAAATCGGTGCCGGGCTGGTATTTCTGGTGATATGAGCCCACTACAACAGGTTTGGCCCTTGTGATCACGCCTCTGAGGGTAATGTCCAACCTCTGGCATCTGCTCAGCACGCTCTAACCGGGCAACGCCATCTGTTGCATAGAGATGGCTAATAAGAAGTTTAATTAATACCTCAATAATAAGTTCCTCCGATTGTACCAATTACTTTGATCGAAGTATCAGAAAAAAGGACAATATTTGTCTAGATAATTACGCACAAGGATACAAAGAAAAAATACTGAACATTATTACAAGATCTTCAACAAATTATGTATTTTTTAACAAAGTGGCGCAAAATAAGAGTTCAAATTTGAACGCGATGCAGAACAGCGAAGTAAGTTGTCACTTTCCAAGTCAATTATTGCATAATATACATGTTGCTTTGACTATAAACTTAAAAACTTCTACATGTTTATTAATTGCCGTAAAGAATACACGCTATTTTTGGCACGTTTGACCAAATATATTTTCTACTGAAATGCGCGCACGTGACAGCCTTTTATTGAATGTACTTTGATCTTTACTTAAATTATGGCCCTTGAAAAAAATGGTATTTTCATTGATGAATCTGGTGGTGTTTTCTCTGGTAGAAGACTCAACTTCTAATTAATGAGGCACTTATATAACGTTCACGCTTGAAACGTTGCTAAGTCATGTTGACAGCTTTATCCGCCAATGTCAATTAAAACGTATTTATAATTAGAATCTACCACTGCTTGAAGCACTATTGAGCAATAACATTTATAATTATAAAACAGTGAGCCGGAAAGTCGTTGTCTTATAATCCGTACATGTCTACCTTCTATTACACCAAAGCAGTTTGGAAAGCTCCACTTATTATAGAATCCTTCTGAATTATTTAAAAAATGTTCTGCATAAGGTATATGAGGCGTTTCACGTCAACTCTCCAAGCGCGGTGCGGAAGCGCTTAATCGTGCTGTTTTCAGCTCATGTTTAAAGGGCTAAAATGCACCTAGAAATTATCATAACGAAGTGATTTTGATGTATTTTTTCCTCAGCTTTCC
>UELU01079164.1:0-10452 GCA_900490025.1 Megastigmus dorsalis
CCTATATAGATATACTATAGGCTGGGATTAAAACTTTGGACTGTTGTATCTTTAAAAAAAGCACCGTTTGCCCTATTCAGCTTTTTTCCTCACGATTCGTATTGTTATTTTACATCATGTGCTAGTTTTTCAAAAAAATTCTAAGAAAACTTGGTTTGCAATTAAACGAAACGTCTCTGGCCATAGGTTCTCAGTATAGGCTTTCAATGTTAAAGTATGCAATTTCGAGGCTCAATATCTCCAAATTTCATACCGCTTGCAGGTTCCAGATTTTAACCACATATAAAGTATACTTAAAGTAACAAATAGAAAAAATTTTAGACATATTCGAAGAAATAGGGGTTTGGAGAGAACTACCTTAAATTACATAAAGCGATTTTTAACTATTTTCGACTAAAGAATGTTCTTCCTAAAAAATCTCTGCGAGGAATTAGGGCTGTCAAACACGATAAAAACAGTGGAATCAATTACATAACTCTCATTGATTCTAAGATAGTTTCCATTTCTTCCACAGCTAGAGGAGTGACGCTTACTTACCCGACAAAAACTTATTCCAGTGAAAAAAAATCTAAAGTAGAGCTTCCCTTTCCCCGTGTGTTCGGGCTGTACATGATAGCCAGTGCATCAATTTTGACCAAGCATTAGGTAGATCGAAGAAATGGACTTGGATAGTTTTGATAAGATTGTTCGAAGCAAGGATAACAAATGCTACTGTGATTTCAAATTGTGTCAATGAAAAAAAGGACATTAGACTTTGCGCTAGCTTTAGGGCATCATTACCTTGATAATCCTCAGCTATTATCTCAAAAAAGTCACAAAAAATACACATTGAAAAGAAAAAGGTATGCTCAACTAATTCGTGCTCAATCAGAACAAATATTTTTTGTCAAGAATGTGATAAGTATTTTTGCAAAACATGCTTCCAAAAAAATCACTAAATCAAGAAAACTTTTTTATCTTTTGGAATTATTTTTTATTCCAAACACATAAATTACTGAAATAAAAAAATTAATAAATGTGTTAAATTTAATGTAAGTTGATTCTAAAAAAAGGCGGTTGATCGTCGACGTTCGTACTGCCCTCTGTAAGCGAAGCGGTAACAGCGTGTCCGCGCGAAAAGGAGGCACTTGCTTACGAGGAGCGAAACCATGCAGATGATGGTGGTAAAATTTTGTAAGCATTTTTGTGATTCTCCGGAATAAAAAGGAAACATTTATATTATTTAACGCTGTATGATTTTAATTTAATTAAGATTTAGTTTCCCGATCCTACAAAATATAATAAATGCATAAAAAAATGAAAAAAATAAATAAATAAAAATAAAAAAAAAATGGTGAAAAAAGTGTCCACTTGGGCAATAATGGGTTAAAGTTAGTTAGAAAAACATTTATGACTAATAATTATCCGGTAGAATTTATTGATAAAATTATTGATGAGAGAGTGAAGGAAATTTATAACGATAAATTGGGAATACAGGGGGAGAACGGGCAATGAATAGAATTGGAAAGGATGCGCATTTTAGTATACCGCATGTCAAGGGTTTGTCAGAAAGGATTAGAAGGGTTTTTAAAAAAGATAATAATCAAGTTTTCTTTAGAAATAATAATAATTTAGCAAGGTTATTTAGTAATTGTAAAGACAAGGATGATAAATGTTTAAAATTGGGAGTAGTATATAACATTAATTGTAGGGGATGTGATGTTGGATGAACTGGTAGATATTTGAAAAAGAGAATTTATGAATAACATCAATATAGTTTACGAATTTGATATTAGAGTCGAATAAATTAGATAACATTTATCATTCTTGCTTAGCTTTTTAATGTATAGTGGAGGTGAGATGGTGGATGGGTAAATAGAGGAGATAATCAAACTTGATATGTCAGTCCTTGAAGAGGAGCTGGAGTTGGCTCGAAACGTCGGACAATTTGGGTATTTTTGGTGGTGGGGTGCAGTCAGATTGTCCTTTGCTAACAGGGTTTATTTCAGGTTTTAATTAACTTACATTTATTCTGATTGCCACTATTATTAAGAGACTGTAAGACCGATCAAAACATATTTATTTGTTTATTTCTAAATCAATTAAAAAGTATTACTTGCGATGCCATGAATTTTAAATACAACACATATAACAGAAAAAGTACTGTGATATGCGAGCAGAAATGGGTATACTAAGTGTGCAGAAATTGGGACATTCACCTTAACTCTTTATAAAATAAAAAAATTATACGTACATTTATGCATATATACGTCTTATGTATATGTAAATATTAACTGAAAAAGATCACAACTTTGATAGAAAATTACCAGTCTTCTCAAGATTTAGTACAATTTTATATATTTTTATAGAATATATGTCCGAAGAATAAACAAATTTTTGTCTCATATTATAAGTCAGGTATAGGGTAAGAACAGAGAAAAATAAGTCATATTGTAATTTTTATTTATATTTTATTTATAAAATATATATTTAATACACACAGTTGTAAATTATCATGTTTTTTCACACGTTTTATGATCGTTATCCTATTCTACTTGGATTACAAAATTTTCCTTATATAAACTTAAGATTAACGCGTTATGAAAAGTATAAAGAAACTTAGTTTTCCATGAAAACGTAAGGCACCTTGGTGAAACCAAAGATCGTCAAATTAACAAAATGACATTGACAATATTGTAAAACTTAATCACAAACATATAAATTTAATCACTCGAAACAAGATAAAATTTCATTTCATGTTGTTTTGCTTAATTTGTAGAAAGAACTTTAGCTTAAATTCAAAAAAATATTCAACTTTCTCTATTCTGCTAACAGAAATAAAACAATCTTTCTAATATGCAGTTGAATGCTTGTGATTTTGATGAAAATTAAAATTTTATCTTGAATAACATTTACAAAATATAACAAACAACTTGAATTCAATGTTTCTCGAGGTAACTATGGTTACAACGCATTTTAAAAGCTAACGGTTTACAGTAACAATTTTGATTGTCTAATGGGGGTTTGATGGCTTAAAAACTATAACATTATTGTTTAATAGTTAGGTTAACAAAGTAAGCACCAATTTAACATTAAAAAGTAGTTATAACGCTTTTTTGTAGATTGTCAAATCACAATTTGGATAGGACAACCAGTTTTACAAACAGGTTTTGATCTCAGCTCAGAGCAGTCAAACATTAACTAACCTTTAATTAGTAACGAAAGAAGAGTCCTTAATTCATAATCAGTTTAAATTTAATAGTAAAATAAATTTAATTAACAGGGGAACATTAACTTTCAGGATTGAAAAACTTAATTAAACAATTGAAACTAGTAGTGTATTGAAACTGAGTATTCGAAAACAAAATCCCTTTAAACATAATTTTATAACTACAAATCTATTGTTTCATGCAAATATTAACCTGATCATAATTTTATTAATTATTTTCTTCGAAATTGAAGCGAATACGTAGTATTATACACTGCTAATCTGTAACCAATTATATATTAAACTGCAAATTTAATTTTACTTTCAATTGTCAAACATAACTAGTCATAAACAATAACTGAAAAATTTAATTTTATGAACAAGAAAATTTAACTGTGCTTTTCTAACAAACGGTAAAAACAGAGGAAAAGCAAATAGTCCGAAACATAATAAGAACACTGAAACTTCATAAATCTTAAAAAGTCAAAATTGCCAAACAAAAATTTAATGGTTCTTTCATCGAAAAATTAACAGTGGATAACAATTGCTTAAAATGTAAAAAACCAGAAACGGATAAGCGTATCAAACACCCAGAGGGCGGCACCTTTTGAAGGAAAAAAACAATAACATGTGAAAAAAATTAAAGTGAAAAAAGACAATTATAACACCAAAAAGCTTAAAACAAAAATTTAATAAGTTGGAAAACGAAAATTCAAGAATTCCTGCTAACGTAAATTCAAGAAAGATTGAAATCAAAAAAGAACATTAACAATCTTTTAACTGACCGCTCAATAGAAACATGAACACAAGCAGTCTGTTGGTGTAAATATTTAACGAGTGATTAAAGAACTAGTAAAAAAATAGTTGTGATTAACAAATGTAACAGTAACGGTAACAAGGCACGAATGGTGATAATAACAATGCTTAATCGGATCTCCAACACAAATTAGTGACAAGGCACGAACGATGATATTAACAATTCTTAAAACGATCTCCAACTTGAAACAAGTGAAACAGAAAATTTCAAACACAATGATGCTCCAATTAGAATTCTGTTTTACAGCAAAAATATTGGACAAACTCAACAAATACGAAACTTAACAGCTGAAACTTGTAACTGAAACTTGAACAATTAAACCCATACAAAAAATACACAGTGCAAAGTGGGAGTAAACAATTTTTAGACTGATTTTTTTTTTTTAACGAAACAAGAATTGATAACTCAAACTTAATGGTGATCCAAATTTAATAGCAATGAACATCAACATGAACTAATTTTACATGAAAATAAAAAAATGGTAAAACTTAAAAAAAATTAAATAAATGGTGAACCTTAAAGAAAAATCAAAATAAATACCGAAACATAAAGAAAATAATGATAGATGCCGAAGCATAAAATGAATAAAAATAAAATACATGAAAATAATCTAGAAACCAAATGTATCAAAATAAACGAAATGTAAACATAAAATAAAATAACTAAAAAGGAAATTCAGAAAAATAATATTTTAAGGAAATAAAAAAAAGGAAAAAGAATAACTAAAAATGTAATAAAAGAAAAAAAAATGGACTTTCAAAATAAAAAAGAACTAAAATTAAAGTAACGTAATGTAAATTAAAGGATAACTTAGTTCCATCTAAAACTTTTCATAAACGCGCTTAATCTATAAGTTTCTACCCTAAAATTTCTGAAGCTTAGATTAATCTATATTTTTTTTTATTATTTTTATCTTTTATTCTAAAATTCTAGCACGAAAAGCACATAAGACCTTATAATTTTTAAAATAAGTGAATGAGTCAACCTAAATCGATAAGACTGACACGCGGTTAGTTATAATATCGAAATTGGAAAACAGTGGATTATAATCGAATATATTTATAATATATTCGAAGGCAAACGATGGAACTCAAAAAAATCTCAAAGTAAAAATTATCTAGACATTCTGATAAGTCGTTAATTGACTGTACCTAATTCTATCCTAAATTTAGCAAATCGATATACAAGAAAAAGCGAAAAATACACACAAAAACACTGAAGTTATATTATCCCTATTCAAACCCTAAAACTATGCTTAAAAAGTATACAATGAAAGTAACTTTTACAAAAACTCGCATGCGACCGTTTGAATAGGTCACTGACATTGTTTTTAAGACTTCTGGTCTAAATGAAATATTCTAAGCAACCTATAGATTTAAGAGAAAGTTATCAGCACTGTACTATGTGTATAGTTGATTGCAATGTTGCAGAATTGTAGCTATTCACCAGGATATTCATCCACTCATTGCCAATGCGACAAAGACTCAATAGAAAATAAAAAAAAATTAAGCCAAAACTAAAATTTGACGAAATCCGAGGATCTCTCCTAATATTCATTTATTTTATCGTTTTTTTCTTTGAGTATAGACAAAAAAGGAGCAGAAACCATATCCGCCAGTGTTATTCAAAGTACAGCGAAACACAAAGCTGTTAATAAAATTTGAACAAAAGGTAATATTATATACATGGGTATACCTATTGTGTTTGCGTTATTCCTTTTAAAAATAGTTAGTTATGTCACAGTTTTTTGTCTATTTTTTGTGGTGACGAATATGGAGAGATCCAGCGTCAGTTGGGGATAACGAAAATAAAACGTAAGAAAAAACAGGTTATTTCACAAAAGCGTGGTAATAATTCAGCGAAATAAATAAATAAAATTTGAAAAACTTAAAAAACGGTGAGTAAAGAAAAATAAACTTCACACTTTTTGAAGCGGATGAATGCGATCGATCAAAAAGTTCTGCGTTCAGCGGATAAGTTACGAAAGAGGCGTCGTTGTACAAGAATCACTCATAAATCAATTTTGAAAATTTAAAATCTTAAATTTTTGTTCTGATATTTTGAGTTATTTCTATAAAACGACTGTTTGCATCTCTCGGAAGTTACCTGCCCATTTGTTGTGACATTACGTCATTATCCTAAAGAATTATATAAAATAATAATTCCAGCTGAAATTACACAAACATACAATTTTTATCAACATTTATGCTCTTCACATTACATTTTGTATGTAAATCAGGTGAAAAAATATAAATTCTGAAATTTCTATTTTCTTTTTTGTGACAGAACATCTGATTTTAATCCAGATGATCCGAATATTTTCTGTTTCGATTCGAAACAAATAATTTTATGATATTAAGCAGTAGCATATATTCTCCTTTCATTCTTCATAATTATGCCAAAATCGATTTAAAATCGATAGCAAATTTCGTTTTAAATTTTAGATGTTGAATTTAAATTTCTTTTTCTTTTATTTTTTTTTTGGATTTTTTGTTCAAATTGTTATCGAGTAAAAAATAATTCTTCAAATCAAACGAAAACAAAAATAAAAAACTAATAAACAAAAAGAATTTGGAAGCGTCTCATATAAGAACCATCGAACTACTCAATGACGAACTGTGCATAACTTTGTAACACGGCTATTTATAAACTTTTATCTGTCGAAGAATTGTGTGAGTACCTAAATTATGTTAAATCGTCGATTTTTTTATCTCTGAGTAGAAAAAGCGAATCGGTGGTTCTTACGAGAAGTGGACCAAAGAATAAAAAAAGAAAGAAAATAGAATGAAATAAACAAAACGAAACAAAACAAAGCAAATTTGTAAACGCCAAGATAAACAAATTAAGATAGATAATTTTTCTAATTTTAAATTTTACTAAATTTTGCTATTTTTGCGTAAAAGTTAACATGTGAAAAGATATAAGTTTTGCAAATTATCTATATCTGAAAAAATATCTAATGATAAATTTCATCGAATTACGTGATAGAATTTTAGAAATGTGATGATTTTCGAAAATAATTTGCTTGTCATGGCGTTATCTTCGAAACATACGACAGCGCTTATAAACTAAAACAATAAAAAGGGAACACAAAGAACGCATTATTAATATAATTAAAACTAGTCTTAAGAGTAAAAAAAGTTCTTAACTCTACAAGACAGCCGTATATTTAACTTAATGTGCATAATTATTTTATCGGTTTCTGATGGCAAAACGAAGGTTTTGATCAACACTGCTGCTTTTTTTTCGGTAATCTACCTATTGCGTTTTTGCTATTGCATTTTAACAATGGATCTTATATTGCTTATTGCTATAAAGTATTTTGCATATCAATTTAAAACTTTTTTGGTATATTGGCTGGTGAATCTGATATTTATTGCAAGTGGATGTTTTTTCTGAAATAATTAGTTTTTGTGCAGTTATGTGGTGTACTTAAGAAACTGCGGATTGATGTAAAATACTTTTTATACAAAATACTGAATTGATTTATTTTTTGAGCAGAATAATTGTATTAGTTTTTAAGATACGATGTAATATTATCATTGATCAAAACCCTCTTAAGCTGTGCTTCTGTTACATATTATAATGGTGATATTTCGAAAATCAATAAATAAAACGCTGTTTTTGTAAATCCATATACTAATTTTCACAAAAATAAACATCATTCTATTTCAAATACTATTTATTTGGATAAAAAAATAAAATTAAAATCAATCACCATTATTGTAACGAATACAGCGACTATTGCAATGTATTTGTCTGATTGTCAGAATTATTATGCGGTAATTTCTTATTGACATACTTATCAGATTAATGTGGATATGTTAATGATCTTAGAAAAACTTTATAAATCGATATCTGAGCGATTTCATAAGTAAATTGTGGAACGAAAATATATTACATTATCCAGACGGCGGTGAAATCCCACGACGGCGGCTGTCCTCCACGAGAAAAAAGAGGTCCCACGATGAATAAACGTAAAAATGCCCACTTGATTGGTTGACTTCACATCGAACGAAGTCTCAGCATGTGTTCTTATTATTTTTTGGATTCTTCAGAGTTGTGTTTTGGAGCGCCAGAGACGAGCGCGTTCTGTTTTTGGTTCTTCATTATTTGTTTACCTAAATGCATCGTCGCATTGGATTTTGATGGATCTTGATGTTGATGAATTTCCTTTGATACCCTTCGGCCTTGATTGGATTTTGGGTCCTGAAAAATATTTTTGCCCGTATGGCGCGAGACAAAATTATTATTGGTTTTTGAAACTTGGCCCTCGATTTAGTGATTAGAAGCCGAAAAAGAAAGTTTCTGAAACCCAGCCGAGAGCAACGAGATTTATGGAGACTTGTTTTTGAGATCGATTAGTTGATTTGAATGGAAAACGTTGATTCAGTACTTCGCAGCTTTGGTGACAATTTGATTGTGCTTCTATAAAGTAAAATTTCTTGTAACCCAATTGATTGATCTCTGTAAATAAATCGTATAATTTGTAACTTAATTCAGTGCTGCTCCTCTTACAGTGGCGATTGATTTGAAAGCTGAATTTGTTATTTTGGTGATAGGTTTTGCTTTTTTGGTGGAACGATTCTTGGAGGTAAATGTGCGGAAGCGAAAGGTTTCGCCAATGGTGAAAGCAAGAAGTCCCATTCTAACGGATATGCCATCGTCAAAGCTCGAGAAGCGTGTTTTGGAAAAAACGCCCTTGTTTTATCCCAGTAGTCATCCAGAGTCGTTTTGATTTTATTGTTTCTTCTTTGATGCGGTGACATGTGAATTTCATTATGTTCCATGGTGCAAAAGATTGGCTGACTGACCAACTCGCGACGGTGTCACTCACTGAAAAGTGTGAATTGTTTTGTTGCCTATTTTTTGTGAAAGCGATGCAGAGCGTAAGTTTGGTGCTGGATTATTGTTTGTAGTCGATAAAATAAAATTTGTTCTTCTCGCTTTTTCCAACGAGTCAAATGATAGACTATTTTTTCATCTGTAAAGCAAATCCGTTAAAATCAAAAGTTCTAAAATAAGAAAAAACGGTATCTGGTTTATTGTTTGTTGAGAATCTGATGAACTGGCAGATTATATGCTTTTTGGATTGATTTGGTTGACGACTCGGATGACATTTATGCTATTTCAGAATGTAGTCCCAGGCAACAGTGAGATTAATCCAGTCTATCACCTTAGCCACAAAGTACCTTCGCAGTATCAACGCTACTGTTTTTAGTTGATGATAAATTCGCGGATGTATAACAATGTGTTAGTTTGTGTGTTGTTGATTATTTTCAAGTTGTTTTCTTCTTCTCCGCCGATTTCCTGTTGAAGTGCTTGATTTTCTACGTATCTAGTTCTGAAGGACAAATAAGCACGATACTTTATCTAAATACGTCGCTGCTGCTACACTTTTCATAGCAACGATTTCAAAGTGCTGGTGCATTACCGGAATTTCTTGTTACTCTTCATTGTTGTCGTTGATTTTTGCTGTTATTATTGATGCCATTGTGCGTCTTCAGCCAGATGAGGTTCGAAACTCGTGAAAACTGACGAGTGCTGAGTGACTCGTCCACCTTTTTGACTGACTTTTCAAAGTTCACGTTGAATGAATGTTTTCGTCTCGCGGGATTTGGGTCCGTCGCGGATGTAGGCAGAGCCTCGTGTGCCTGTGTCGATTCGCCCGCTTATCTTCTTCCGGTGCTGGTGAGTGTGTGTTAATGTTCATGAGTGCCTCTCCGTTGATCCTCCGCTCTCAGCAATAGTGGCGTCGTTTTGGATCGGTGTTCCCATCGCCATTAGCAGGACCTGGAAGGGTGTGAGCGTTAGCTACGAAGCATTACCAAAGGGATAGAGAGAGGAAGGTGTAGTATATAAGAGAATTAAGAGAAAGAGAAGGCAAGCAACTTGAAAGATGAGAAGAATGAAGAGAAGTGAAAAAACCAGCTATACATGAAAATTATTGTGCGTCATTGTGAGAGCTCGATTTTTGCAAACTTCAGTTCTTTGAATATTCGAGGGGGTGAGAAAAGGTGATGGAAGAAAAAAAACACATAAATGTCGCCGGATGGGGTCCGAGAAACTGCGTAAAATAAAAGACGCGCACGGCTTGGGACCAAATGGGGGACCTATTGTCGTTTCTCTGTATGTTTGTGCGTATATGTGCGTATGCTTGCGAAAGTGGGAATGGAACGGCCCGAGCGGACGGCTATTGTCTGCAAGAAAAGTCAGGTCCTTTTGTATCCTATGGCTCTGAACTTCCGATTTGCGTCAAAGGTTGTGCCTGCTGATTCTATGTGTACGTATGTTTTTTGGGTGAGCTTAAGATTAGCATTTCTGAACTCGAGTTTAACTGCTATGGTATGAATACAGTTTTCTTTATTTGAGATTTCGGTTGGCGTTGAGTTTTGTCTTTTCTTTCTTGAACTTTATGTTTGTTCTTTTGTTCATAGTTAACTAGTTT
>UELU01079165.1:0-27236 GCA_900490025.1 Megastigmus dorsalis
CTCAAAATTACGGTTATATCTATATGTGTTCATAACTTTTAATATTTATAATTTTGCGTAATATCGGGACTTGGCCGGCGTAGTACTCGTTGCTATTAATCATTTTGTGCAAAATGGGGCTTATGTGATTTATCATTTTTTAAATTAAGTGGAACATAGAAATAGATCGAACAGCCTGAGGAGGGAGGACGCTACTGCTTCCCCTTAAAAGAGTTGTAGCGGAAAAGATAAATAAAGGTGATTTTCGAATATTGTACCATCTTCGTTTTCATAATTTTTTGTATTTTTACTGTACCCGGCACATTTACCTATATGAGATTTTTGTATCGTTGATATGCTTATCCTTATAAAAAAAAATTATTAGCATAATATTTTCTTCGATCAAAAAGATGCAGTAAGTACAGTCAGAGTGAATTGATTCTGTCACCCCCAGTTGAATGAGCTTTAGCGCGCTAGGGGTGACAGAATCAATTCACTCCGGCTGTACAGCAAAAAAACTTCAATCATCACATTGTCTTATCGCTTTTTGACGAGGTTTTGTAGTCATAACCATCGGGTATAGGTGGCAATCGATCAAAATACCATAGTAAGTATCAAAATATTGTATTATTTAATGAATTATAGCCTTAAATTATTAAATTTCTAATTTTTAAAGTATGAAACAACACACGATCATCAAAATGAAAAGTTCTAGAGATATGCCCATATACTATATTTTTCCTCATATCAGCGATTAAAGTACACTTTTCTCTTCCGGTATCCAGGCGAGAAATGTATTTTTTATGCGCTGGTATGAAAAAATGGCGTAGCAAATTAAAAAATAATAACTTAAAATGACATCATTTTCAACAGCTTTAAGGGCGTTCGTCAGCTGCCATGATGCTGAATTCGTCAATTAGAAAATTTGTGTTCTAAGAAATTATATATACAGTGTTATTTAATGTAAAAAATAATGTATCAAATATTTGAATATCTACTGATTTTTTACTGAGCTTAACTGATTCATATTTTAAGATATTAGTGATGGAAAAAGTAATGTTTTAACTTTATATAATATATAAACCTTAGCAGAAAAACACGAAAGATTGAAAACTAATCACCGATCGAGTTGTACATCTTTTATAAAAGCACTAACTTATAAGTGCATCAAACATTACTGGTACTCATAATACTTTTATAATTTGTTCTCATGTTCGTTGTGAATGTATCTCAAGGAGTAAATAAAAATAATAAATTAATGGAAGAGAAATCTAGGCACAATAACTACTTTCTAATGTAAATATGATAGGTAAGTCCAGTATCTTTAATAATGACAATGGTAAAGTAAGTAAAAAAAGTAAGTTGCTAATCGTAAGCTGTATTTTTCGCCACGTGTACTTTTAAATAGGCTGGGTGCATGTAGACTGGTGGCGCCCTTTTGTGTGTCACATTTAGTACTTGCGAATATACAATATATATATGTGAAAAAACTAAAAATAAATACGATCAATTACAGTCATGACAAAGTTTTGTCTAATGATTTTCATTTATACAATCGGAATTTAAAAAAAATTACATTTGATATTATAATCATATTAATATTTATTATGGGATTTCGTCCGTGGAGTTACATAAAATTATTCAACATCAAATAATAAATACAAAAGCATATATTTATATATGTATGTGTGTATATATATATATATGAATTGAATATATATATATATATATATATACACATACATATATTCAATTCATATTCAGATTCACTTAAAAAAACTTAAGTACACCATGAAAAATAAAAATTATAAACAAACTTTAAGCAAAAAAAAATCTACATAGTAAGTTGAAAACCATAATATGAATACGACGAACAACCAAAAATACTAATAATCCAACTCACATAAAGGCAACCATATTACGATTTAAGGATAGGATATCTCATAAAAAGGCGAAAATTTTCAATAGATTTTTAAACGAATTCAAAAATGATTTTATTCGGTGAAAATTAAGTGGCCCAGAGAAACTATAGTGACTTATAGTGTATTAATTGTAAACCACTTGTCTTCATCTTTTCTTTTTACTATTCAGCAATAAAATTAACATTTTGCGAGTGATTTTGTTTTCCTTGTCTAAGTTATTGGCTGCCATCGCTTAAAACATCACTCAGGTGTCTTCTTCGAGGTTTCCACTTAATATTTATCATTTTTCTTTTGTTTTATCACGTGGTTGTGGCAATGGCCATAGTAGTACGACGATATAATTGTAGTAGTAGCAATTAATAATTAATAAATCATTCACTTGTCCTTCAGAATTATTTTACATCGATATATTATTCAATATAATTCATTTCGTATATTTCTATATTAATATAGACTTCTATCTGTTTTTTATTTCTCCATTAAATTTTTCTCATTTTTTCTTTCGCTCATTCGTCTTCTAAACCTCGTAATCGTCGCACATGTCGCTCGCCAGACAAAATAAACGTGTGGCAACGCGAACGCGCACGAAAAACACTTAATCAATTGGACAATAATTTTTTTCTTTTTTCATTATTCATTATTAATTAGAATTTCACGGCTTTTCGCTGCCACTCGATATAATAATCGCTCGCTCCTCAATTTTTTCATCTTTTCTCCAGCGGAAAATTACCACAGCGTGCAAGGCATGTTATAACGCTACATATTGTATTATATATTTTTTAGTTATTTTTTTACACAAACTAAGAAAGTGACTGGCATTCAAAGTGAACAACAGAAGAAGAAAGAACGTAATTTTTTTCCAATTTATCATGCTCATTCATATACACGCAGATTTCGACATTATGTCGCTTTCATTTTTTCATTTTTCCTATAATATTATATATATATATATTTTTTTCATTCTTTGAAATTTCCCCCTTTTTCTTCTTCTCATCCCCTCTCACCCTATTGAATTATACAGTAAGATCACAATTATGTGATTGAAAAAAAAAACGATAATAGTGCTAAAGGACTAGAGGCTACGTTAGAGTTGATTTTTTAGTCGAGGCACGACAGCGGACTACGTCGCTTTTTTGGAGGACTTTCATTGTTATTCGATTGATATAGATGTAATATACTCTTTTAAATCATACATGGCCACAGTCCGTTACTCTGAAATACACTTTGGTTTATTTTACCACGATTTTGGTTAAAATAAAGTTATTCAGTTGTGTCACACTTATAAGCACTTAAAATGTGAAAATAAAAGTTACCTACATAAGATTTTATCATCATGTAGTCCTTTTTAATAATTAAAAAAATTTTAAAATTATAAAATCTATGTAATAAAGAGTGTAACCTAGGAAATTATAATCAATTCATTAAATCAGAATAAATCCATAGCACATAGAAACAAAAAGTGTATCACAGAGTAAAAGATAATATCCACACATGTAATGAATATAAAAAAAACAAAGTCTGCATTCAACTATTGTGAAATTGAGTTAGCGTCGTGACTCCACCGCATGTAGAAATAAAGAGTATAAATGTAAGCGGGGTACAAGTAACAACAAGTTGTAAACAAAGACTCCATCATGGATTTTTTGTACTCTTTTGATTGGGACTTAATCGTTTGGCCGAGCAATTCTTTAATTGTAAAACACATACCCATCCCACACTTTGCAATATTTTTTTTCTATATATGTACGAATCGTTAAGAACTTTTATTTCTTTTAAAAGATTTTCTTTTTACGCTAGATTATAGGGGTACTGCAACTCTTTAGTTGAACCCTTTTGTTATTATGTTTTTTTAACTTCTTATATAATTTCATCTTGAATCTTCTGCAGTACTGAATATTATTAGACGGAAGTGCTTTCATAAGCATTTATTTTTTTACCTTTCTTAAACATTTCGCTTTACGCCGTTAATAACGACATCGTTGTTTGCAATATTCCAGTTTTTTTGTTTGTTTATAAGCTAATTTAACAAGGAGCGCTCATATCAAGACGTTGAATTCGCAATGAGAACCAATAACGATAATACATCTTTTTATTTCTGGAGTCGAGAAAAGGAGAGACTGCAGCTGTATGTACACACTATGCACAAACGAAAATTCCTTGCAACCAACAAATGTTTCATCACTGATCATGCTCAAAAAATGATATTTTTTATAAAACTGCATATTTTTTAAACTTAAAATAAATTTAAGTGGTGTAATATAAAGTTATTAAATCATTGAGACTCTCAATTCAAATTCATCAATCAGTGAAGAAACATTCACTAGAAACAATGAAATTTTTTTAATTGTGTGTATATTTGTGGGCAAAAGGTAACGTCGATTAAATACGACGATGATGAAGAAAAAAGAAGTTTACCTACACCCCTTTAAGCCTCTACATCCTCCATACAATAATTTTAGCTATTGGTTAACAAAGAAATTCTTAGTCGCAGACTTAATCCGACAAAACGGATAGTGTAAAGATATACACGACTCAAGCTCATCACGGTTTAAGAGAGACGCCTATTGCGTGTACACAATTGATTTGCAGATTTCACATTATAATTTTTATTATAATTATTATTTTAGCAGCACCTGTATCCCTAGTGGAATTTAAATTTTTCAACCTCAACCATTTATTTTTTAACTTTTTTATCTATGTTTTTCATCTAGACTATATCAAGCAAAAAATAATAAATTTTTCTTTCTCTTTCTCTCACAAAAAAATTAATAAATAGGATTATTAACATTTGAAGTTATTCAATATACAGTAAATTGCGTTAATAAGATTGGAGATTCGAGAAGTTAAACAAGCCGCTTGTCGTACGACTTTGTATATGTATATTGGAATTCTGATTCATTGATGCTTCAATTTCTTTCAAATAAATTACAATCTATTAAAATAATGTCAATGTTTATGCACTTTTTCAAATGTAAATAATAAATAATAACAAGGAAGATTATTTTGTATCATTTACATATACAGAGAACTGCAAAAATATAAGTCTTTCTACATAAATCTACAGTTCTTATTTTTCAACGAAAATAATCCTTCTTGAATGTAACTACTACTCACGTTAAAAATATAAATGATTTTTTTAAATTCGTCACAGCACTCGTCATTTAAATAAACTGAAATAAATCAAAGTATCGATGAAGCAAACTACGAAAACAATCTTCAATATTTACTTATCAATAATGTACATTCAGTAATCGAAGTTAAAAACTCTGAGCACACATATCTTGAATGAATCTGTATGCTGATTCGATTACGACGTCATTTGCAGGAACCACCCATTTAACAGTAATTTTTCTTTGCATTTCTTTTAAAATGCAACAAATGAAAATATACGAGAAAATATTTGCAAATAGGCATTCATCTGTGTTGGCTCGACAATCAATTTAATTAATTTATTTTTTTCATGCTTTGCATTAACGCGTTACTCGTCCTCGGTGTCGCCATCGCTGCTATAATCCTGTAGAGCAACTGCCCTCGAAAATGGTGCTTTGCTCATCTGACTGAAATGAGAATTTCACGCTTGACTAACTTAAAAAAATTCGCATGTATAGGGTAAACGAATAATAAATGACTAAAAAAATAGAAACAAAAATAAAATAAAATTTTCTAATTTAAATTATTAATGTATATTAATAATAAGTTCATTTAATTTTTAAATATTTAAAAAAATGTTTTTAATATTTCTCTCAGAAAATTTCTGTATATAAACTACCTTTTTCGAAAAATAGTCATCTATTATTATCATAACCCTGAATAATAGTTAGGTAGTCTTAAGTTTTCGAAAGAGCAAAACGCTAAAATAACCAAATTTCCGATTCAATAGAAAATAATTTTTGTAATACTTCATACTATTTGAATTAGAATTTTAATAACCAATTTATAATATTATTTGCATTTAAAGGATCAAATTATGTAATACACGTTAATTATATTGTAATTATTATATTTCTAAAAAGAGAAATTAATTAGAACTTTTTACGGTTGTACTGTAGTTCAAATAAGCCAATTGGTAACTACTGATGCTTTTAACCATGTTTATGATACAGAAATAAAGGAATTTAAGGCGAAAGGTACTCGTGAGATTTCTTATAATAAATTAATATTATAAATTAAACAAAGCAGTATCCAGAGTTACTGTGTCGAGTAATCGAACAGAGAATATTACTTTTTAATACTTTCCATAATATTAATTATAAAACAATCACCTGATACCACAATATCTTTGGCTTCTAGTCAAATGAATGGTTAATGATATATCCAAAAACACGAATACGAGAATTAATTATATTGGATTATACGATCGATATTTTTTAGTAAAATTTTCGAAAACACATTTTCAAAAAGAAAAGATTCGTCAAATAAAAATAAATTTTAGAACTTTCGCTGCAATCATAAACTCGACTACCACCTCACAACCCACACCTCATAATGACCTTGGTTTTCTTTACTACTCACGCTAGTCTTCTGTAATGATTGAGCCACTCCTCGACCATCTGAGCGACGAGGAGCGGCCTCTTGTGCAGCTTCTGCTGTGCCACGAGTATACCACCTTCTGTCGTACAGACATCCAGCCACTGTTTCAGTATCGCCTCTTCTCTGCCCATCTCCTCCGGACTCAGAAAATGAATCGGCAGGAGTTTGCGCTCCCGATCCATGAGAGGCATAAAGGTAGTTTGCATCTGAATCTGCTGCATTGGGCTGTTGCCACCCCCAACGACATTCACGCCACCGTGGTGCGAAGCGAGGGCAGGTATACGAGATGAGGAATAGGGTTCGATTGGTACAAGAGCCGTAAAATGACCACGTGTGTAGCCTAGGGCAATTGGTGAGCGCACGCAGAAAGACGGTTCCCAGAGGAGGGGCAGGTACACGCCCTCAAATCTTGCATAGCCTAAATTGATGGTTATATTTATTATACTACAGAGAACGAGATATTGATACTTTTTATTACTTATGGCGAAGGTATGAGAAATAGTTTTCTTTTGTACAGCAATGCGCAAAAACATTACTTCTCGCTCGTTTCGAAAAAGGTGTGCAAATTGGTATTATTTCTCAGTTTGATTGATTTTTCTTTACAATTATGTATAACTGACAAAAAATATGAGCTCAGAAAAACAGAACTTTACATATGTTATGAATTATTAAAATTCAAAACCCTTATTTGTACCATATGACTTACCTATATCTTCTCCACGAAAGCTTTTGACATATTTCACTCCATAAACTATAATTGGTCGTCTCAAAATATGAGCCAAAGCAAAAACGTGTAGCTGCTCTAATGCACTTCCGGGTTGAGCGGCTGTTGCTAACAAATTTTCCCAATCTTCCTGCCACTGAGTTTCTTCGAGGGTAAAATCTAACATTCTGGAAGCTTGCGATGCTTCATATTCCCGCCAACGAGGATAGAAACTAAAAGTTTACATAAGAATTAGGAAAATTGATAATAAAGTTCATTGCAAACATAGATGCATGAAAGTATTTTTTTTTTAATAATTGCACTCGTGTTGATAACCATAGTAGAATTAATAAGGTTTAATAGAATAAGATGCTTTTGGTCAAAGCTGCTACTTTTTTTAATGTATTTTTACTTTTTATTAGTCTTTAAAAAGAAAAGTGTTTTCAGATAAGATCTAATGGATAAATTTATGCAGTAATATTATATTTTCATAGTTTATATATAAAAATAATATTTTTACAAGTGAATATCTTAATTTTTTTTCGTTAACCATCAAAATTCGAAATAAAAAAAATTATTCAAGATCCCAGTTTTCAGGAGCAATATTAATAAGAAAAAAAGGCACTTACAATTGACCAGCCTGCTGCAGCGTGTCAGCGAGTGCCCTCCTGAGAGCATTTTCTCGGTCGAATACGCCCCACGTAGCTTGCATGACAGAATCAAGAAGACAATCACCTGCTGAACGATTCCACAAAGCGTGCAGACGACTACCTAATCTCTCGGTTATCTCCAGTGACCAGTTGAGCGCGGGCGGTTCACCACCTCCACCCTCTAGCTGCTGCTGCGCCTCTCTATCCAGAAGCTCTTCCAGCATCTGCTCCTGCACGATGCTTGGCAGATCCTCCACCTAAAACCATTGTTTAATACTAAAATCAAATGTACTTGAATCTTGTTTTAATAGGGAGTTTTTATTATTCTTTCAGATCAATATAATATTAGCACGTTTCCATAAATTTCTTTTATTCCTTTTTCTAACAAATGGCAATCAATGAACGATAAAAGATGTACACTCTTTACATTTCTTTAACTTTTAATAACTACCCTTCTCAGAAAATTAAGTTTTGAAATAAATCAGATTTTTCCTTTTTCATGTGCATTGTATAAAAATTAATTTGCTTAAGTATGTACTTTAAAAGAGTTATAAGTATAATAAGATTATTTTTTTTAAATAACAGTATTTTATCGTTAAGTTACCTCAGCAGGCAAAGCAAAAGTCGCCATGTCGGTGACGAAATAGCATGGGAAGGATCCCTTTCTCATACGTATGCTGTTAGTTACATGACGTCTTATTTGAGCCGCGAGGTCGGGCGCTACATAGCTTGGCACCCTCTTAATGCCTGAGCCTGAACCCTCGATCTGCGACAGCAGCGTCGCCAGAATATCCTCTCTCTGAAACCTGTGGGCAAATAAAAGAAAAATGATAAGTAGGGCTTCAGTATCTATAATACTCAGAGCTCACAGGTTTAAAATTAAAAATATTTTTTGAGTCAAGTACAAATATGAATTTGTTCTAATACTCTCGAAGATCATTTAGGGCCTGTGTTGACTCGCTAAGAGATTCCACAACCTCCGAGTCACGGGTTTGGTTGAAATTTCAAAAGTTTGAAGTTAACCATGATTTTCACAAACCAGGGGGGAGTAACTACGAAATAACGCCAAGACACGTATCTCATATTTTTGGTCAAAGAATATCTCTGTAAAGTTTCAGTCAAATCCATGATCCGGAGCTGGGTGTGGACTCTCTATGTCAGTCAATAGAATTTAAGCTTTGAATGACAATTTGGTTTGGTAATGTCTATATTATAGTGGAGCGCGCACGAGCAGAAGAGACGCGAGAATACTTAGTCGATCGTGCAATATTAGAAGTCTAAAGAAATTATCATGACACGAGAAACCTTGTTATCTATTTTATATAGATGCGGAGGATGGACAATAAAAAAACACCTCACCGAACCGCTGAAGTCCAAATATTAATTTTCATTGTAAATAGAAAAAGATATCAGCGAAAGAAAAAAGTACGTTTATCGCTACCACACCCCCATAACTTACAAAATGTTAAAATATTGAAAATTGAGCGAAAAAAGTATGAAACCGTAAAGATCGCAATTATGCTCCTCCGGCTTCCCATTAGGGGGTGTGGTAGTGACAAACGTGCTTTTCTTTCGCTGATATCTTTTTCTATTAACAATGAAAATTAATATTATGACAATGTTAAATTATGCAATGTCGAGGCTCAAAATATAGCTTTTAACCACATATAAAGGATGAACGTCCTTAACTAAATGATTAATGATCTATTCTTTGTAATATGTTTGATTTCTGCTTGTATTTAGAATTTACAGGCTGTGGATATTACATCTATCCGAACAAATTAAAATTTTTCGAAATGTAGCAACAAGCACAAGTAACACTTTCATTGGGCACATCACTACCTTATGTATTTGACATTGTTTATGGTTATTCAACTATAAGCAATGTGGAATACTTGCATAAGATAGCGGTTTATTCTTGAAATTAGTAAAATAAAATAACAGCCTTCCGTAAAACCACATAATAAGTTATTAAAAAACTTGATTTTTGAATTACAATGAAAAAATGGTATTGAACGAAATTAAACATGTTTAAGATAATTTCTTCTTACAATGATGAAATCGTAAAATTTTACGATTTTTATTGCGTGAGCTGCAATATATGTTGTTGCAGTGCCGATATTGTTTTCTCAGTGTAAATTACTGTTTGTTTGACCAGTGACGTACTCTGAATTTCGGCCAGTACTTGCTTATAGGTATTATTAATAATACATTTTAGTTTCGTACGATTCCCTATAATTTATATTCATACTAGACCTTAAATTTATAGTAAACTTTAATATGTATTAAGACTTTCATTCTTCAACGAAAAATAGTTGAATAACAAATTGCATTTATTTGAAAAAAAGCATAAAGCTTTAGAACAATCAAAACAAGATATCCCTTACAAGTAAACGAAAATACACAACATACGTTAATATATTGATCAGAAAAGCGTGCAAAGCCTTACCTAATAGCTAAATGAACTAGGGTGTGTCCTACGTCAAAAGCACTGCTTCTGTTTAGTAGTAAAACCTCGGAATGCGTTAATTGACGGGCTGGATCACCGCCGCTGGCCAGATACACCTCGACGGGTGCATTGTCGCCCTCGACAATGCCGAGGCAAGCATTTAACCAACACCAATCCGTGTGTCGCCTCAGTTGTTTGAGTCTACGCTCGTAGTCGCAATTATTAGGAGATTGCGGTGTAGGAAGACTATCGTTTCTACTGTCATATCTGTGAGAGCTCCTATAATACATTCAATTGAAAATGTATATTAAAATATAAATTGTCATACAAGGTTCAATAAAAACAAGTTCAAAGAAAAAAATAAATTTTTAATAAAATATTTCACATAGACCTTTATTTAGATAATCTTAAAAAAGATATATTAAACTTACCGCCTAGCTATTGCCAGATTTTCGTCGCGTTGGGCTTGATGTATATAAGGCGTATGTGGTGGCGAGGGCAGACCCCGTTGCGGATGATTACTATGGTGCAAATCTCTCTCAGGGCTTGGTAGTATCAGGCTTGTATTAGTTGTGTTTGCCTTCTCGCGTCCCTTTTCTTTCTCCCTTTGATGGCCGCACATCACACACTTTACAGATTTTGGCCAGTTCTCGTAAGTACATGCGAGGCAGGACCACTTATCTGGCAACTGCTGCCCTGAATTGTTCGAAGATGGACACCTCTCCGGATTTAGATTTAAATTTATCTGCTGAACAATAGTAAAAGTTAATTTAAATAGTATATAACATTAACTAATTGATTGATTGTAAGTTAATTCTTGAAATATAAAAGAAATACTATAAAAAGTTGTGAAAACGAAAAAAAAACCACCTAAATCTATCAAAATTGATCATTTTAAAGTACTATACTATTAACTTATCTATGTTATGGATATCTAATGTTCTAAAACAAAAGCTTTATTTAATCAATTAGGATTTTGCATGATCTTTTTTATTTCATATTTTGGCAGTTCATGTTAACCAATGAAATGTTTTTTCTTTTTTCAAAATAACAAAAGTTAAAGAAGCTACAATGAAGTATACAAAGTATACTGTGTATATATACAACAAGAAAAAGCACGAGCAACTTCTTACAATATTGTTTTTACGAAAAAAATAAAATACATCCAAATTATTTTACAAAATTTTACCATAATCATTTAAAAAATTAAGTTTTGTATTGAAATTTGAATTAGTTCCAAGATTATAAAAGTTCAGCGATATGAATAGAAATACATAGAAAAAAGTACTTAGTTCTGAGACAAATTCATCGTATTCATCGTACCGACGGTATGTTACATTGTGAGTTTGTAGGAGGTGGTGGTGGATCGCCAAGTCTCAAGGGCGCTAAGTGTTCATGGAGATTCGAGGCTACCGAGTTTATCAACTGGCTGTGTTGAGGTGTTGTTGCTGTTACTGCTACTGTAGTTGGAGACCGACGATTCAAGCACTGAGTACAACGAGTCGCATTCTGATAGTTAAGATACGTGCAAGTTTCGCAGTACCATTTGCCGGCTGACGGCACATTCTGACTATAATTTTGTGAACCTGTAGATTTAAAATTAAAAGATGTAGTTCACACCGTTTATATTTTGCCATTCATACTACAAATTGGATATAATCGAAGATTTTTAGTAGAACGAAAATTTATTTATTACTTTAATTTAAATCTGTATAAAGTAGTTAAACAATCCTTTTTCTTATCATAAGTCAAAGAATAACAGCTTAAAATTATTGAAACAATTCTAAGAAGAGTTTAAATTTTAATTATTTTTATTTTTTATTTAATTTTTAATTAAATATTAATATTTAAGAAATGTTATGTTGATAAATTATGTCGAGACTCGATACAAACTATATAAACACTAACAATTTACATTTTTTACAAGAGTATTTTAAAAATATTAAAATATTTAATTACAAGAATATAATTCATGATCTATGCATTTGAAGAACTGAAAACTAATTTGATCTGGTTATCCTTAGGGGAAAGCTAAATAAAACATGATAAAAGTTAAAGAAATAATGTATAACAGTATGTGCAGATATAATTTCTATATTTCTGTATTATCTATATTTCTATATATATAATTATTTTCTATATCTCTGTATTATCTATACAGGTTCACATACTAATGGTTATAGTAATTGCTTTTACATATTTTTCCATTAATTTTTATATGATTTTCTTCTCGTTTCCCTAATCACTATTAGGTCAAATATTAAGGCTTTTAACAGTGACATAATTTATTAGACAGACGTTATATTCTAAGTTGTAAATGTACCTTTCTAAGTGATTTTAAATAATCAAATAATTTACGAACAGAATAGTATTGCATATACAAGTTTTACTTGAGAATAAAAATTTTATATATAAAAAACATATTGTAAAAAGCGATATTTTTATACCTAAATTGTATGAATCACTAGCTGGTGGCACCGGACCGGATGCTACATTGGAACCAGATCTTTGTGGACTCAGATCCCGTAACCGATAAATATCTTCCCCTAGAAGCGGTTTGGCACCTCTGCACATTGTACATTTTAATGACGATGGCCAATTCTCATAGGTGCAGTATTCACAGGTCCACTTTGACTCTGTCTCACCGAGGCGACTACTCATTTTCTCCGAATAACCCTTATTTTGTTGTGCCACGTTATCTCTAGCCTGAAAATAAAAGATTTAATTAATTTGCATTCACTATAAATAGACTACTACAGTTAAAATAAAATAATTGACATTTAATTATTTAATATAATTATGATTAAAAATAAATATAAAAAATTATACTTATACATAAAAAACAAATAAATAATTAAATTTCTACAATTTATAATCATTTTTTTTATACAAAACTAACTAATTTCTCACCTATTCTCATAATAATACTTTTTATTGAAGCATGAATTATTTAAATTTAAAAAAAAAATTAATTATACTTTACCTTCGAGTTGTTCAACACGATTCAAGTCAACTCTCGGATTATAAAAAGTAATATTTTGTCTTTGTTTGAAATAACAAAATTTATGTTTTTTCTTTTGGCTTCAAAAGATCTTGGCTCATTCTATAACATAAAAACTTTGGCCAAAGTTTTTCTATTAAGAGCAGTATTTGAATCATAGGTTTGTTATGTAATGAAGCTTGCATCATGGAATAGTTATCTTAATCAAAATCATGGTGATTCTGACTTTTTACTGTGTATCAGTAACTGTCTATCTGAAACAAATACCATAATATTTAGTAACTAGTATTAATTTAGCTAAATCCTAATCTACTACGGATACACTAATACGGTATACATTAATTATATACACTTTTACAAGTTTAATAATTTGTAACAGAGCATCTTTCGTATATACAATTAACAGAAAAAATTATGCAACTATTGTGTAGAACAAAATAGTGTATCATTAAAAAAAAAATTTGTTTATAAAGCATGTACAAGTAAATAATAAGCTAAATAATTCTTCTTTAAGAATTGAAATAGCTTTAATAAAAAAAAAGTAAATAATAATTTATTGAATTTCATATACAACTTGTTAAAATAATTGTACTACATCGATTGTCTACCTTTCTAAATAATAGATAGTAATTAATAATTACATTTAGATTCCTAGATATAATTAGTATGTAAATGTGAATAACACTAATTTTTAAACTTTTCCATACATTATGGTTTTATAAAATTTTTATAATTTTCAAAAGAAAATGAAATATTTTAAATTAAAATTATAAAGTTAAAATATTTATTTGCATTGATATACCTGGTGTGAAAATCAAAGTCTCACAACCCAAGTTTAGTTGTTAAACGCAGGGAGATTCCATCCAAGCGAGAAATCCTTGCTCTTTGTGGTTTTGTGCTCAAGACAAAGTGTTTAACTGCTATCCCTGTGAACCCACTGTAATATAAAAACTATACTTAAGCAATCAAATTTACAATAAATAAAAAAAAAAACAATAAATATAAGTATACTATATATTTTTTAGTGGTTAGCAATTTAAAATATTTATCACCTTGCAAATAACATTCAAAACAATAAGAATAATAAATTCTAATCATAATCAGCAATTTGAATTTTAGGTGATTTCAAAATATTTCATTGAATTTTAATCTTTTAATACATTAAATGTGTATGCGAAATTATTAATATATACTTAAAAGAAAAGAAAATTTTATTTTGTTTTCACTTTTTCATGAGTATTTGCTAACTGAATTAAATAGTATGTACTTACAATTGATTTTAATAAAATCATATAGTTTTAAAGTATTTCGATATTAGAAAACTAGTTAGTATTTTAATACTCGTAAAGTTAATAAACTACATACTGTGTTTTATAATCAATTCATCATTATTACTAAATGATGTCCTTACATGATCTGGATTAAGAAAAAAAAGAAAGCTCAAAGTAAACTAAGTTAATTTCCTAACACTAATCTTATAACTGCACATATGCATGTTATGTACATTCGTTACAACAAGCGACCATGAACACTCGGAGGCAAATACACATACCATTATCTTACAAATCAGCAGCATGTAGACATTCAAAAATCAAGCATTGAATGCTCTTAAATCACTGCTTTGAGGGCTGCTTTACCCTCTAACTTTTTTCACTTATTGCAGTGTGCAACTATCTAGGCAAACTCTATCATATGCAGAATACAGACACACATGCAAACCCATATACCCGTACACATTAGCAGTTCTAAATACATAAATATACACATACTGATACTAGTGATACCGTGTGTATACCAAATACTAATAAAGCATACGAGTTAAGTACGAGCGCGTTCTTCGTATACATACATGCACATACACGCAAGGCTGGTATATATCCAAAAGAGGCACCAAAAAAACGCGAGTTTCCTTTTGCGCGACATACAGCTCGCTTCCATGCTACAGGAAAAAAAAGAACGGAGCGTCCAAGACCGTAAGAAAAAAAGAAGGCCAGCAATACCGACAACAAATACTCGACACTTACTGCTGCTACTCGTCGACGGGACGTGGAGAAAATTCAGAAAGACTACGAGCTCTCTATAAGCTCTCTTTCTCCAGGTCGCTTTCTTCTCTCCTCGCTCGATCGCGCTCTCTTTCCCTCTCCCTCACACTTGTGTGTACCGAGTCGTCGCATATACCGTATACACAAGTCGTCTCTCTCCCTTGCTCTCAGCTATAATATACTAGCTGCAGGCCAGCCAGGCAAACACTCTCTCTCTCTCTCTCTCTCTCTCTCTCTCTCCCTCAGCTCCCTTGCTATATATTATCTATCTCGCTTTCTCGCTCGCTCGCTCTCTCTCTCTCTATCTCTATCGCTCTGTCACTCTTGCTCCTTTAGAAATACTAGCTACACACAGAGACTGGAGGGTTGCGCTACTACGAGCTGCTGGGGCTGCTGCTCCTCCTCATCGTGATCATCGTCATGGTGTTACACTCGCTGGCACTATTGCTGCTGCTGCTGTTGTTCCGGAGGACGAGGGCGACGTATGCTCGCATCGCGGAACAACTGCCGCTGCAGCCGCTGCCTTGGCTGGCCGCGGTACAAACTGCTGCTGCTGGTTTGGCGGAGGAGGAGAATGGGTTTTGACAGTCATCCGCAAACAGAGACAGAAACGACGATGGGCTTATTAACGTATAGCGCGAGCTTAGAGCGGGAGGAAAAAGGAGGGAGGGAGGACACGAGCTACAGAGCAGAGCAGCAGTTCTGCCAAATGTACGACACGACGGCGACAGGCGACTGCTCTGCCCGACAACGACGTCGAGCTGCGATTTGCGCAGTTGCAGAAGAGTTAAGTCAGAAGAACCGTTGAAGGCGAATGTCGATTATCTAACTTGCTTCTTCTGGACAAACTTGTTGGTAGTACTGATTTTGATTTTATTTATTATTTATTTTACGTATCCTATAAGTACTTACTTACTTACTTAGGTATATATATTTGCAAATGAGGTTTCTGGTATCTATAGCAAACATGCAACGATTTGTTAGTGAAAAACCTTAATAATGTAGAGGATATAAATAACACAAATTTTATCTAACAATAGAAGTTAACGATTTGTTTAATGTACTTGAAACTATAAGTTTTTTAAGACAGTTACTGAATAAGAGTTTTACTAGAGTGAAATGTATTTTATATACAACATTATTCTGCTTAGAATATCCTATAGGTATACTACCATCATTAGATAATCTTGCGACTGCTATAACATATAAGTATAGCTTAGCCTCTTAACTCCTCAGCAGACAAGTCACGTGATTTAATAAAGCATATATACTTACCTAATTAGATACATGTTTACTTGAGAAAAAATACAGCATTCATATTTTATATATATGCTGTAATACCCGCTATCATTATTGAACGAATTAAATAAATAATATTTTTGTTTCAATGAGGAAAATTAGCTATACAATTGTATACCTTCACGTCTGAAAATTAAAAAAACTTGCATTACTTATATTTATATTGTTATAGTTTGACAAAAACGACTTATATTCTCGTAAATATTTCTTATAAATTTCTTGTAACTGTACCACGTTTTTGACTTTTTTTATAATATTGCTACGTTCTGCACTAATTAAATTTTTATAACTTAACTAAAATTATCGAATACAACATAAATAAAATAGGCCTTTTAATTTTGGTTTAATGATTTGATAAAACATTAAATTTATTCGAGTAGACTTTAATTAAGTATATTCATAAATTATGTTAACATGGCAGGTAATAATTTTTTCTTCAGCAATGATTGTTACAATAAAGTTTATCTTGAAGTGTTTTAAAAAATGGTGCATGTTTTATATTCAGTGATTCAGTGGTACCAATGGTACTTAGTTCATTTTTGTATAATTATGCACTCCAAAAAATGAAGCAAGAGGAAAATTACATAGCATTTTGTAAAATTACAATATATTCTAGCAATTTTACTATTCTCAACTGTTGGTTACTCTGATTACCTATACTCTCAATGTAGGTAATTTCACAAAGGTTTTTTTACAGTGTAATTACTTAAGCAAAATTATGAACTTAGGAAGAAAAAGAAGTCAAGATACACAAAAAAAAAACTACTTATCTTAAAAAAATATATATATACTTAGGTATAAATACCTAAAGATGATTAATCTGACTAAACTGTCAAAACTGTCAAAAGAAATGCTTCGTTATAATCGTTAAGTATTTCAAAATTACGAATTTAAGTACCTATGTTGCATCATAGCATGATTGTAGTGAAAGAAAAGGAAAACACGGGATACGGGCCACGTTAATCTTAATTATAGGTTACTTCGATAGTTCGATGTATTCTTTCGACGACACATCTACTTACTTACCTTTGGACAATTTCTTTGCTTATTTATTCCTAAAATTTCAACAAAAAAACGTCGTAGAGTACTAAGTATTTAGGTATCTACATTTTAGTCTGATAAGTATAAAGCGGATCATAAAACACTAAAAAAAAAAACAAGAAATGACATTTAACATGAGCGAATCCAGTAGCACTAGTGTTCCGAGCTTTGCAGGTGAAATTAAATAATGACCGCGGAATAAGCTATTTTTTTTTATTTATAAATAATCATAGGCCAAAAGCCAAATGGGCCTCAGCCTAGACATTTGCCCTTGACATTTAGCAACGAAAGATAGCTTATAAAATTTTTGAATTTTAATACCAGTATAAAAAGTTTTTTTAGTTTTACTCACTTTAATAATTTTTTAAAATATTTGTTGTAAACAAGCATGTCAAATGTTTGTGACAAAATCTCTAAAAAAATCTATAAACTTTTTATTGCCAATTTACCTACTTAGTTCATTACAAAATATTTTTCATTTTATATTTCTTAACAACAATGAAAAGAATTTATTGATCAGCATGGATCACATAGTTTTTGCAAATATCTTTATTTTGTGATGTTTTGAGGGTTTATGACATATACCCTCCTTATACAACAACATGTGTCGTAAACCCTCGAAACGTCGCAAAATAAAGAAATTTGCAAAAATTGTGCATTCCATGACTATTAATAAATTTTTTTCACCGTTGTTAAAAATTAAAGGAACGATAGATTCATTGATTAATAAAGATATTTCTTTTATCTCGATAAATAAAATGACACATTGCGACATATTTACTGTTTTTATCTTATAGGAAAGTTATCATGCAGAGACGTTATATCATACCATTATCTGTTGAATATCAGGAGTAACCACAAACAAGAAAATCTTGTATAATACTTTCTTCTCACATTGTATGAAAAGATTCAAAAAATTCTAAGTCTTTAATTTTAAGGATTTAATTCTCAATCCTCCAAGATGTCAGAGCCCAACATTACTATTCTATACGGCAGTGAAACCGGAACTGCTCATGATATTGCAGAGCAAATTTGGAAGAGATCCAAAAGGTTTGACTTTTTAATTTGTTGTTGCTTCTATTCTTTTTTATTGTTGAGCACTTTCCATTAGTCATTTTACTTTCATTAAAAAGACATTACCAAATTTTAAATATGAAAACTATAATTCATAATTATATTTACTTAATGTTCATTATTTTCAAAAATAAATATTTTATATTGATATTATATCTTAGTATAAAAAGTTTTTATATCTGTATAAAAATATTCAACAATTTTTATAATGTCTAAATGTTTACAAATATTTTTTTAAATTTAATTAATTTTCAGGTAAATATATAAATTAATTAAAAAATATATTTTAGAAATGGCTTAAGAAGTAGTGTAGATGCAATGGATGACTATGATATCCAACAACTTGCTAATGAAAGGGTAATAATTTTTGTCGTTTCTACTGCTGGTCAAGGAGACACACCTGTCAATATGAAAAATTTTTGGAAGTTTCTTCTACGTAAAAGTTTACCAACAAATTTTTTGAGCCAAGTTGCATTTTCTGTACTAGGACTAGGTGACAGTTCATTTGAAAAATTTAATTTTGCTGCTAAGAAATTAAATAAAAGATTAATACAACTTGGTGGTACAGAATTAGTAACAATTGGATTAGCTGATGATCAACATGATTTAGGAATCGATGCTGTTTTTGAACCATGGTTAGAAGAATTATTCAATAAAATGTGCCAGCAATTTAATTTATCTCGAAAAAGTGTTCTTAAAGAGCATGAAGTAATTGAAAGATTCTCTGTGAATTTTCTTAAGGAAGAAACAATACTTGATAGCCCCAAAGAAGATATTTACCTTTATGAGATTCAGAAAAATAAATTACTTATAACTGGTTCCGTTATAGAAAATATTAGAACTACTTCTATTGATCATTTTCAAGATGTAAGACTGATAAAATTTAAGACTCCAGAAAAGGATTATTCACCTGGTGATATTGTATACATAAAAGCAAAGAATTCAGATGAACAAGTTGATAGATTTTTTAATGTTTTAAATACTAATGGTGTACAGGTGCATCCAGATATGGTAATACAAGTATCAAAAAAGGAAATAAAAGTACCTACTGTCTTGGAACGTAAGCTAACTTTAAGACAAATAGTTCAGCAATATTGGGACTTAAACTTTAAGCCAAAAAGATTCACTATGCACACCTTGGCATTGATCAGTGATAATGAACTTGAGAAGGAAAAACTTTTAGAATTCACTGCAGCATCAGGACAAGAAGAATTATTTAATTATATCAACAGGCCAAGAAGAAACATTATTGAAGTTTTGAATGATTTTCCTTATACTACAAGCAAACTGAATGTAAATTTATTATTTGAAATTATGTCTCCAGTGAAACCAAGAGCTTTTAGTATTGCCTCCAGCTCAAAACATACCAAAAATGAAATTCATTTATTAGTTGCTGTTGTTCGCTATAGAACCAAATTGATAGAACCAAGATATGGACTCTGTTCAAACTGGCTAGCAAGTTTAAAATCACAGGATAAAGTTGTATTTTGGACTCAAAAGGGAACATTCAAATTTGATTACAAGAAACCTATGATTTTGGTTGGACCAGGAACTGGAATTGCTCCTTTCAGATCCCTATTACTGGATAAAGCTGCCGTTAATAAAAACTTGAGTACTTGTCTCGTTTTCTTTGGTTGTAGGAATGAGAAAAAGGATTATCACTGCAAGGAAGATTTTTGTACTTTAACTGATAAATACAGTCTAAAACTATTTTGTGCCTTCTCTAGAGATCAACCTGATAAAGTGTAAGTTTATTTTAAACCGTTTTTCAATTATTTCTTCTAATACAGAAATATTTATTTATCTATAATCAGAGTAATACATTCGCATAACATGTATTTTCTAACCTCGAAACATACATAATATATATAAGGCAACAATCATCCTAAAGAGGTAGTCATAGCTACCTATACAAATTCTAGAATTCCAATATAATTAGTATCTTTGGTAAAATACATAATTCCACCCTTGCTTTCAAACAATAACCATTCAATATATTATGTTTTTAAAATATGTTCTACAATATATTCTTATGAGTCCATTTCTTTATCTTTTTTTTACTATAATATTTTATGTATTAATTTATTTATGTATTTTATCTACATTTACTATTTATAATAATATAAAAGTTATCAAACTACTTAAAATTGAAAATCAGCAATAAATTCATTTATTTGCACAAAATCGATTTTTGATAAAACATGTACATTATAGAATTATTTTTCATCTAATTAAGTATTGTATTTTTAATTTTAAAATATAATTGAATATTTTAATGTATTAATTTGTTAATTATCAATTATATAGGTATGTGCAACACATCATTCGTCAACAAAGTAAACTTTGTTGGGATTTCTTACTAAATAGTGGAAATATTCATTTAGCAGGTAGTCACAAAAATATGCCCACTGCTGTGAGAGAAGAATTCATAAATGTAGCTAAAACCTGTGGTCAAATGAACCAAGAACAAGCTGAAAATTATATAAGAGAACTAGAGAAAAGTGGAAGATATCAAAGTGAAACTTGGTAAAACTTGAATTGTTATTCCTTTACATCTGTGATAATTTTATTAATAAACTCTAGTAAGATAAATAAATTTTTTTTATGAAATAAATATATTGCTTAACAAAAAACTAGAACTTCTGTTATCAACATACAAAGTTGTACATTTAGTTGAAAAATGTTTAAAATGCAATTATATGAAAAATTTATAATTAACATTTAAAATGCATGTGTTGGTGAAAATCTTTATTCATATTTGTCAAAGTACATTACATAATTAATTTAAATGATTTTCCTACTTCTAGCTTCTATTTTAGCATAACAGGTTTTTTCAAACCTATACTGATTAAAAAACTTGAATACATTTCACTACCAGAATTTCGTAATTGAAGAATAAATTAATATATGTTCATTAAAAACATACATTATTATAATTTTTATATATATAATTAAAATTTTTTTATATTCCTTTTATCTTTGCTGATAAATTAGTACAGATTTTTTTTCAACTTCATAAGAAATTAAACTACTACCTTCGTCCAAAAACAATAAGCTTATTTTAATTTGTAATTGATTTATTTTAATTTGTACACCGTGTATTTTAATAAATTCATCATAAGCATTTTTAATATTTATAACTTATAAGTAATTATTAAAATAATTCTAAGATTTATATTTTATGAATGAAAATATCAGATACACGCATATGTCATGTATATGTAGATAAAAAGAGAAATACTATATACTAATTGCTTGAGTCCTGTGCTTTTTTGACATAGACTCCTTATGAATTATTGCTATTTTGTAATCGAAGTATCAAGTATCGATTGTGATTAGATATGTGTTAGCAATTACATCAGCAACAAGGTTTTTTTTTCATAGCTTACATCATTACCTTCTCTCCATTTATTTTTTAACAAGTATAATTTCTGTTGAAAAATAATGTATCTACCTATCTTATTACATAAAGAGTCAATATTTATAATTCAGATTTAACTTACCAGCTGTTTCACTATTTTTATTTTTATTAGATTTAAATTGATTTTTAATGCAGGTATAATATAAAAATCATAACTTATTAAAGTGACTCATAACCGAAATGTATATTAAAATTTTAAAATGTAAAAATATATGATTTCAAATTCGTTAGTACAGTAAAACTGTATTTAACATCTAATATTTTGCAAAAGGCAGACAATACATATAAAAAAATTTTCAATTAAAGATTAAAGCTTATTTCTAAAAATAAGTACATGGCTTATTCCTTGCCAGTAACTGGAGTATATTCGGGAGAAAGAGATAGATATAGACGCGGTTGTGCGCGGTTACAGAGCAAATCCCATGCATTGTAAAATCGTCATTACTCAAAACTACAATTAAAAAAAATTTAACACCATTCTTCGAACTATTTGTATGTTTTAGAAATGATTTGACAAATAATACGATGGTCCGCATGACTTTTTCTTATTAGATAATTCATTCTTATACTCTCCAGTAACTATTGAGACCTTTTAATGTCAATAAATGTTCATCAAACATTTGTCATATAATATACAAACATTTTTCATGTCATTTTCTATATACACTGTAAAAAGTCAAAAGTAAAATTACCAGTTCCAGACTAGGTAATAATCCGATCTACTTCCAGACTAGTTAATTTGCGAATTTGGAGTGTAAAAGTACTAACCACGCGATGCGATTTTACAGGCGATTTTACAGTCAAGTAACAGTCACGAACGCGTAATTTTACTTCAAGTTCCGTAAATTTACAAGAAATATATTAATAATACTATCGCATTAAAATCACTATATTGAAACTAGGTCCGATTATTACCTATTTCCAGAAGTGTAATTTTACAGCCAGCTATTTAATACACTGAAGACTGGTAACAGTTATAATTTCAGTGTATTAATTTCATTGCTTTGAGTACTGTGAATCGAATACTAGCCGGCCAGTAATATTCATTAGGACTTTTTACAGTGTACCTATAAATGAGTGTAAAAAAAGCCAATTCCCAGAAGATTCCGTTTCAAATGTTAAATCGAAACAATATCTTGCCTCTATAAGGTAAACTTACTTTCCAACAAATTCATTGAGACGTTTTGGGGCAAATCGACTTTAGCTATAGACTTTTTTTACAAGTTTTTAGACTTGTTTTATCGATTACCTAGCATGTATTGAAGACATTTTAATTTATTACAAAGACTAGAACTTTTTAAAAACCTAGTATAAGTATTCCGGTACTGAAATTTACAGAGATAATAATGTTATAATGTTACGAGTATATCTATGTATATTGTGGTACAGTTTGTACACATGTTTTACATGTTGCACATAATTTTTTTTCATATTTATATGATTTTTACACCGTGTATTTATATTTTAGTATTTTGTGGTACAAAATTCAAAGATTTTATTAATAATGATGCGATTTAACGATGACTTATAAAAAGAAATAAACTTTGATAGTAATATATGCTTATAGACGCACGTGGTTACCCGTTACAGTGACGGCAACAAAAAAAAAAGAGAAAATGATAGAGAAATAGAGGATAACGACTTAACGAGATATATATATGCGGATTGAGCGTGCGCATTATCGCACTCGTGTTCGTACTTTATATACAATATACAATACAGCAACGTTCACTCGGTACGCGCGAGCAAGAGAGACAATACTTCTCTCAACCTCATTACTAGTGGACGGTAACCTAACCTAGAAAAGTAGCGCGCGAGTCTTGCAAGTTGCAGTACTTGCAGTCCCATGTACGTTACGCCGCTGTGGGAAGAGAAAAACTAGTGTGTTTGATACGAAGACGACCTACGCATCATCGTCACGACTGAGATCCGCCCGAGCAAAAGTTTTACATTTGTACGACTTGCATTGTACCTGCAACCGAGTGTCTGTGCAATCATCTTTTATTAAACTAACTATAGAAAAAATATAAGTGCTTCGACTAGTTATTCGCTCTTTCCGTTCAAGGGAAAGATATAAAGGAACACTGATAAAATACACATATACATAACACATCCGACCGCGTGGTCTTACACACGAGTGTGGAATTAGTCTTCCGACTGGTTTTAGCTATCCTTTAAAAAAAAAGAAAAGTGAAAACCAAAGAATGGCGGGCAGTTACACGAAGAAGGAGTTTGGCATTGGTCCGGAGGAGCAGACACTTCTGAAGGACTCCAATGGAACGCGCATTGTACCCACAAAGGGTGAGGACACCTACTCTCATTATAGGCACACATGTACTGCTTTTTTTATGCTCCATGTATGTTTCTTTTTATTTGATATACATTCTACGCATGAATCTTATCATCAGTACCAGCAGGTTTGGGCAGTTTTGTTGCCTTCCTTCTTTCTCTTCCCTTTCAGGGTGTTGGATGAAGGAAGGTAAAGAGATAAAGATGCTAGACAGCTATTTTCTACATGACAGAGAGAAGCAGCAGCAGATTCCTGCAACCCTTTTTATTTCTTCCTTTTCTGGCCTACTGTCTATCGTTGCTATCATACAGTTTATCCAAAGAAGAGCATCTGCAGAGCAAAGCTTTTAAAAATTCTTTTTTTATTGTTCAATTGTTGGTTTAAGCAGACAAATAGGTGAAGATTCTGAATAAAAATAATTGCAAGAATATTTCCGATTGTTAAATGAGACTGTTGTAATGTTAAAGTTTTATGTGATGTTAGTAATAAAGGTTGGAAACTATAATTTTACTTTAAAATGATTTATAATTATATATCTGAATAAGATAAATTAAATCACTACATCAATAATCAGTCCAAATCTTAAGTCTCGTTTAATTGAATACTGGGATTTAGAACAAGAAATAAGAAAAATATCAGTGTATTATTGTAAAAAAATTTAATGCTGTTAATTTAAACGAAATAATATATATAATATATAAATACTTTAATCAATTACAATATTATGCTGATAATTTTAAATATTTTTTCCTCATACCAGTGCATAAAGTACACATTTCTGCCCTGGGTGCCAGGGAGAGAAAATCATACTTTATATAATTTAGGTGCTGATATGAGGAAAAATAGTATACGTACCACGGAAGAAAAATTGGTTTGCCCAGACATCATGTCAATTTACAATGACTATCCAAATTTTTTTCTCCCTATAGGTGCATAATATACTATTGCTTATATAAATAATAAAGTATTAAATAAGTCACAGGACAAAATAATTTATTTAAGACATTATTTAATATTTATCAAAGCTCTGTAAGTAAATTAATTTTATTTTTTTAAGAGTATATATGTAGTAAATACTTTTATAATATTTCCATTTTGGAAAACCAAGCATAAAAAAATGTTATGTCATCAATTATGATCTATGTGACTTATCATACTCGAGTAATTGGTTATGGGTTTGAAGTTTGCATCATTGAAGTGCAACAAAAAAATTCCTTAATATGTTTATTTCACATTATATTTGATTAAATATTCATCAATGGAATGTGATTCAAAAATGCAAAAAAAAGCTAAGAAAAAATAAACTTCAATTTATATTAAATAAGCAATAAATAGAAAATAATAATTTTTTCATTTCACTCCTATGATGCAAACACCAAACTCATGATTGGTTGACCCTAGTTGATTGAATCTAATTTCTATAATATATTAAGTAACTTAATCGCTGCAAATTTTATATCATTGTAGCATGTGGCATTTTGTATTTAACTATCTGATGCTTCATTTATGTTTAGAATATTATTCCGCTTATGCATTGGTGTTGGCTGTATAAAATAATTAGCAGTATTTATGGTATATACATAGCTTGGCAAGTTCGTTGGACTCTTCTTGCTTACTTTTTTTAGTCTACAATTCTTTTACGCTTCTGTAACTTTTGTGCCCCATTTATGATGTTCCAATCAACTCGTGTGCATTTAACCATTCAGTAACAGTGCTAGAATCCTTTTTATCGTTAAACTGGAAAAAATCTAAATTTAAAATAAATAAAATTCATAAGAATTAATTTCTTTTAATTTCATTTGAAAAATTTTCAAATTAAGCAGGGATTGGTATGCAAAAAATGAAAAAAGAGTCGTTATAAAACAAACTTTTTTGTAACTTCTTATACAGTTTTTAAAACAAAAACAGACGCTAAAATCGTAAAACACTCATATCTATAGGTATCTCTATAATCATTACGATTGCTGCATTTCTTTGAGATCAAACACAAAAACATCTCTTATTAATCTTGCTCGTGAGTCGCAATAGCTTTCAATTCTCGGTAGTAGCAGCTAAACAGTTATTCTAATTTTACAATTGCAGTGTACCATTTTGAAACTCGGGTCGTACAAACGCCATATCTTATCACTACGTACGAGGCGTTATATTTCCATTATTTACAGGGCTCGGATGAGACATCAACCAGATACTGATACAGATTATTTGTAAATGTAGACCTTATGTTTCGTATCTCGTGTAACAATATCTAACATTAAAATTATCAAGCTTTTTATAAAAGCTGACGCACGCGCACAATTTTCGCTGCGAAGATATTTGGGTGATTATAGCTTGTGCATAATAAATTACCGAACACAATAGCATTTGTATTTGTGTTCGAGTTTCGGGTAGGAAAATTTCAAGCACGTTGATCTTCACGAGCGTTACAAATAACAATCTCGGTGCGTCTGTAAGTAAGTGCAGGAGCTTTTCCCTCGCAATTGCCCGTATCAGGGTCTGTAAGCACTATAAGCATTCTCTGAGTGATGAGTAATGCCTTACTGATGAGATTTCATAATGGGAAAAATTGATGTAGGCAATAGAACGAAATCAGTGGCGGCGTTCTTTGAACCATCTGCTGCCTATAAGCTACAAGAAAATGTTTTTTTAACTGCAGACTTAACGCTCTTATTTGTCAGAAACTCGACACTGATACGTTCTGAAGATTTTGTCAGGCATTGTAGCCTTTTATGCCATGACGTGTAACTAAAACATTACTTAACCCATTAACGACCAAGACCCCCAATTTTCACTAACTTTTTTAAGGCTTTTTTTCAAATAAAAAAAAGGTTTGAAAAA
>UELU01079166.1:0-21996 GCA_900490025.1 Megastigmus dorsalis
TAAATAATCAAACAAAGATTACTTTGCCGTCTTCCAATCGCGAGGGTGTATAATACACTCTCTTTTACTAAAATGTAAACATTAACTTTTCAAGTTATTTAATTTATAAGTCCTAATTTTATATTCAATATTTTCCGAATTTGTACACCCTGTGTATTAAATACGCTTGTCGGTTGCTATGTACATATCACACGGTGTAAACAACTACAACGGCAAGCGACAGAAAATAATTACTTGATTGGCTAGGTAAAGTATGCCTAACTTCTTTTACTCGATTGATCAAGCAAAATTTACCGAACTATTTCTGTAGATGTTCTATAACCGTCAATCACATCTTACTTTATCAGTTCAGCTCAAGCTATTCGGTAAATTTTGCTTGAAGGTTCATGAAACTCTGCTTGCGATTTTTTTCCGTGTACCTCGCGTTACAGCTAGCAGATCTTATAACACTAATATAATAACGTAATTATATTATTACAAGTTCAACGTCCACTTTAAATTGTTTAATTTATAACATAATTAATGTTCGTAAAATTTATGATTACTGGAATGGTATATGAAATAATGATTCACATGTTTGCGTATGTACTTTAAAGATAATTTTAGAACTGTAGTAAACAATAATTGAAGTATAAAGGAGGACGTTAACGGCTCAAAGGGATTGAATTCGCTGAAAAAGCCTTTGAAACCTAATCTCATTATGAAGGTCATGAAACAACATTTAAATCTAAAATAATTCAATCCTTCCGGTAGACGGGACACGTGAAAAACGGCTGCTAATGAATTATGACACCCTAAACATCTGGAAGTAATTAATATGGATTGAGTATAGTATGACAAATATATATAGATTTTCTATGAGTTTTTAAAACAAAGTAAATAAATGTGTCTAATTTTTTTTTTTAATAAAATCCTCTATCGTTAGCATACTCAATAAAACTATACAAAATTGGAGTTTTGTTTCGATTAAGATGTATTTAGAAGAAAAGTGGATTTCAAAGATTTTTCTTATAACGATTTTAGATTAAAAAGTTTGGCGTCGTTTTTATTATTGAAACTTGAATTTGGTGAGACACGAAGTAGAATGCGCAGCTGATCAAGCGAGCACCAGCTTCAAAGAGGAAAATAACACGGGTTATTACCTCGAAAATTGGGCGAAACTGGAATGTTTTTCCGCTAAACTCACACATCCGTTTATCAAATAAACACTGAACGTGAGAAAAGTATGTGCATGCCTCGCTGAATATCGCCGCATCGTGGAGTCAACAATAAACAGCTAAGTATAAAATCAAAGCGCATAGTCTAGTCCAGCAGCGGCTAGTTAGCTCATGACCGCGGCGCGCATGCATCTTGCACGTGTACGCGCAGTACGTAAACACGCGGGCGAAATGGAAGTGCAGAGAGAGAGAGAGAGAGAGAGAGAGAGAGAGAGAGAAAGAGAGAAAGTCGAGAGCAGCCCCGAGGCCAGCCAAGATGATGTCAAAGAGAGACAAATTTTATCAAGCCAGCGCCCGAGATGGAGTTTGTCACACGGTAGACTGGGAAATTCCCGGGGAATCTCCGGTGTTAAGCAAATATAATATAACTCTCATAATCTCCTTTCTCCTCTCTCCCTCTGCTCGCTCTCTCTCTCTCTTTCTCTCTCTCCCTCTGAATTTTCTCCTCTTCCCCGGTTGTACGCGAACTCACCTCCTCCGCTTCTCTTCTCTTCATCTCGCCGAGTTACGACGATATAATTGACTTTGCGCACGACCGCGTCAAACATCTCGGAAAGTTCATCGTCGTTATTTCTGCTGGCTTCCCCTCGCTGCTGTCGCCGCCTACCCCCCCGCAACGCCGGTTGAGAGCATAAAATGCAGAACGTGACCGAAAAGCTCGTCTTTCCCGCCGCACAAATCGAGAACCAAAAAAAAAGGGTGAGCGACGAGTGGAGTAAAAAACGAAATCGAAAGAAATGGAGGGAAGGATAGAACGTACGCGTTAAATATGAGAAGCATAAGATAACATTTACGACGCTCCGCGCGCAACGTATATAAAACCGTAGCGCCGCGTCACACGCCGAAAGGCGTCTTGGCGCAAATGCTCGCGGGCTGTGACGTCGTCCAATTTTGTTGATTCGAATGTAAAGGTTTTAGTGTGGGAAGGGGGGGCCGGGGGGGGGGGGCGTCCTCGTAAACGTGGCGAACTGTGCTCAAGAAGCGCAATAGCCATCCCGGCGAAACTATGACAGATGATAGCGTGCCATATCTAAGTACAGGATAACTTTTCATATGCTTTTACTCCAATTTAGACTTAATCGCGGTAAGAAAGTACGTTTTATTACCGTATATAGATAAGAGGTTGATGCATTTATTAGCAGTGAACTGCATGTTTAAAATATATGCTCAAGTGCTTATATTATAAGTATGTAAGCATTTGTATCATGAAATATTACATGTAATACAAGTTGAGTAATTTTCTTAATTTAGCTTGATTCGGAATAATACGTTTAGTAAGTAAATCGTGTAAATTTGGAGAACCTTCAATAATTTTCTTTAGATCAACATTTTTGTAGATACTTTCAATCGGTATTTTTCAGCGAGATCCCATAATCATCCTCGTGTAATCTTCCTAGTGTAACAATGAATTCTTGAAAACACGTGGCCTTAGCATTTTTAACGTGCTGTTGGACTGTCTTTTACGCTTAATGGTGACTTTATGCGCTTCGTGGTACTTCCACACTCAAAAATTTACGCTATCACGTATCGTGATATTCTGCGCAACATAGATGGTAAACTGGAAAAAAATATAGATAAGGCAGTTGGTTTTCATGCAAGGGTATTGTAAAAGTAAAACTTTTTAAAGAGGTTCTATCTTATATCTATTAGTTTGCGATTAAACTTTGCACATTGGTAGAATAATGAGTCAAATAGCTTGAATGAGGCAAGAGCTTGACTTATGTATATTGATAGATCCCCCGTCTATATAGTAATCTAAGTATATATTTTAAGGAATCAAGACTTTATACACGAGAGTTGACAATATTATCAGAATAGGTTTTTTCGTACTTTAAGAGTGCTCAGGAATACACATATTTTAGAGAGCAAAGCCGCGGTAAAATCGTCTAGATAAAAATACAAAAGAAATGGTTTTGAATATTCATATGGTTGGTAAAACGTAAAAGTCGTTTTGTAAATCCCTCTGTTTTATTTATGGTAAACTGGAAGAGAATACCCATTAAATTACAGATTTTGCTACATTTTATATGCTGAACTGGGCTGGGAAATATTTTGCAGTTTTACAATTAACATGAACATTTGTTTTAATACAGTATCATATCATGGCTAATGACTTTCAGCTATTTGATTCGAATCTTAGTATATAGCAATCTTCAGAGTCATGGGAATGTTTCATTATAAAATTTATAAATAGTTGAAATTCCTCTGTGGCCTGACTCCTTTGGAGCTGTTCAAAGCATGACACAGCAAAGTAGAAAAAAAAGAGATATAAAAAATATTTATCTCGTATAAAATCCTACATCTGATCTTTTTCCTCAGATTCTTATTGCAATCTCAAAGAACGAATTTCGTCTTACCTTAGATCTCGGTATCGAACATTAAAAATTAAATATTCAATTGACGAGACCAAGACGGGTCTAAGGTCATTGTAGTGGCTCTTTGCTTAGCACCCGTACCCCTGCACCGCTCAAACTTTAATGTCTTTAACTAAAATTTCATTAAATTATTCACAGAAGCCATTAAATAAGCCCGCTGGCCAAAGTTATCGACGCTATAACAGGATTAATTTTTAACCTCATCAGACAAGTTAACATCAGACTATACCCACCCAAAAACTAGGTCGCATCACTTCAAACACACAACACCTCCAATATCTAGTCTCACTCGCACAAGAAAAGAGCTAATCTCCTCAATTCCTTTACGAAAGCTATAATATCCCAGAAGCTGTGGACACTGATTCTTACCTCGCTCGAATTTTGAGACAACCCCATTCGCTTGCCAGCGCAATAATCGACATATAAACGCGCGCACAAAAGCTAGTGCAGGAAATCGCGTTCTCCGTACGTGCACGCGAAACTGGCATGTGCCTATAATGATAATAATAGTAGAGCGGCCTCCTCTCGGGGGTAGAGAAGGGGCTGAGTAGTTGTCCGCGCGGCGCACGGTGTTGCCGCGTACACGGAGGCGATGCCGGCGGTGGGGGCAACGTGACTACGTGTCCGGGATACCAAGGTCCATTAAAATCTATCTGTCTGGGCGTGTAACGCGAAATTTAACAATTTCCTCGATACTCGCTTCTCTCGGCTTAGGAGCCCACATCCTCTGTACATAGGGAGTGAGCGAGAGACAGAGAGAGAGAGAGAGAGAGATAATCCCGAGGCCTGAGTGAAAGCACAAGCTCTGCGAACCCGCAGATCGTGTACACGCCGATGTCTCGAGGAGATCGATGCTCTCCTCGTTTCTCGTGTGGCTGCACTTCGTCACTCTCTCTCTCTCTCTCTCTCACTCCCTCGCGTACACAGATTTGCCGCATGCGAGCGACTGAAGACGCTGACAGCCGACGTGCCGCAAGCTCATCTTCTCCACCTCTTGCCCCCCCCCCCTCTCTCTCTCACTCTCTCTCTCACTGGGACTGGGGATCAGTTATGTAGAAGTCGTCCTGTCGTGGCTATGGCCTTGAGTTTGCGGCCTTCTAAGCGGAGAAACATTGATGGGACGGCGGTTTGATGTATGTCGAGAGAACCAGGACCGTGGCTGCCGCCTTCATTTATTACATTGCTTGTAAGCGTTTGCCGCTGTTTGCGATACAAGCTTGAGTTTTCATTTCAACTGACTTATATTATTTCACTATATTGACAATGAGTTAAGAACTTTAAAAAATTCGGACAATGCAAAGCTTTAATTATTATTTTAATAATCTTGCAAATACCTTCGCAGATACTCTTAGTCATACTCTATTATTTCAATGTATCGAAATTAATAATCAATAAGAGTGATAAAACTATGCCTGTTTCCGAGGCTTTTTCTTATTTTCGCGCGCACAAAAGTAAACAGTAATGAACTAATTAACGTTTAATAAATCAGAACTGAGTCGGCATCTAAATGCAAACTGAATATTTCTGATCCGATAATACAATCGTCATATATGTATTTACTTGCAACGAATCCTTTTCCTTTTTATAAAAAATTGTAAAATATTATTCAAAACAGTAGTGGTTTACTTTTGGATTTTTCTTTCAACAAATTCTGAGTAAACTTACATCAAACTTGCTTATATTTAATTTTACTTGCCGGCTAAACGCAAATACAGAGAAAGATTACTCATTTTAATTATATTTATTACACCAAGTGCACATGAAATCACAGAAATACTGTATTAATTTCTAGTATTTTCTGAACCCGATGCTTCTACTTTTACTTATAGCTACACGTGCATTAGTAATATGAAAAGAAAAACATAAACTAGTATACTAGGATTATATTAAGATAAAAAAACTTCCCTGATTTATTAATTCCAATCCCAATCCTAAAATAATTATCTCGCTTCTATAAATGGACACAATAATGGCTAACAGAGTATAATTTCTTCTACTTTACAATCACCCGTACTCTTCCCAAATCACTCAAGCACCAAATAAGTGACCTGCACACGTTAACCCTTTCGCATAATATCTATGAATCCATCCGCCCGCTACCCACGCGTTCTTCATTAATTTACAACGCGTCCATTGGCCTCTTTATCTTTCGTTCGGTGCGTGTCCCATAAGCTAGAACTGGTTATTACGCCCGGGCCCCTGTATAAGGTCGGGCGCGATAGCCGAGAGAGAGATAGAGAGAGAGAGAGAGAGAGAGAGAGAGAGAGAGAGAGGGAGAGAGAGTCGACAGATTAATTACGCTCGTCTTGCTCCTTATAGAGCGGTCGGATACAGTCTTGGTTGCTGGGAAATTAGTGTGAAGATATATGACGTCATATGTCTCTCGCTCCCCCTCCCCACGAGAGCTAACATCATTTTGCATTTTTAGCCGCATAATGGGCCGCGGGAAATTAATGTGACAAAGAGCAACTCTGCACGTATATAGGTATATATTGTGCGTGTACAGCTCCAGATCTTAACGAATAGGAGGTTATTAGCGAGACAATAGGAACTGCGAGCTCGGCTCAAAAGGAGGGACAAAAACTCGTAGATGGTTATATATATATATATAACCATCTACGCTCAGCCTTTTTATCTACGTCGCTAAGAAAAATTTAAAATATTTTATCGATTTCTTTTCAAACTTCTGTGATTGACACGCTCTTGCAATTTCGGAATAATTAAAAATAAAAAATATTTGGTAAGATGCCTTTGGAACTTCAATTAATTCCGTTAATTTATAACATTGCTACAGGAGGACAACTTTAAGTGCATCTTGAGAAGTTTTATGTAAAATATCTGCAAACTATCTTAATGTCAATAATAAAAGAAAATCGTGTAAATAATAAAAGATGATCGTATTGTTCTTTTAATTTTTAGTCACATTCTAACACGAAGACCGAAACTTCATGCGCCCGCGTGTTCATTTCTTTGATATATCGGGGATAATGTGAGTAACTATACCGTGTTCGAATACGCACCTTGATTGCAAATTGATGTATGACGCTTGACTCCCTGTGATCATGTGCAGTCGCATAGTCATATATTATATCATAATGTTGAATATGATGGATTATGGTTATATCATTATGATAGATTATGTGGCAGGATAAAATATTCAGTAAAAAACGGATTTTGGACACAATAAAGAGAGAATGATAAAGCATATTAAATTAAATTGAATGAATATGTATTTGTAACATTTACCCTGATAATTATATTTAGTGATCTTTCTAGATCAAATGTATTTATGAATGTAGATAAATGAAGAATGGACCTTTCGCTTATTGAATATAGTACAGTATTTTTAATTCTATATATAAAACAATAAAGAATAAATTTTTCTTGTAACTATTTATTCCAAGGAATTAAAACACAAAAAAGACTTTTTCAAACCAAACTTTAATAGTCCCGCTCGATAGTCCATCGTTTGTTTCTACAGTGATAATAAGGTTCATGTACATAGGTATGTTATACATTCAGCTGCAAACGAGGTGCCTTCGAAACTTATACCAAGTCATAAATCACGAAAAGATGAATTTTCAAAAACGATCCAAGTGCTTCAACTCTGGAGAAATAGGAATATGCCAGAGTAAAGTTTGGAATGTAAAATAGATAATTTCAATTGGACAACTCATGTATACGAATATACCGTTTAATTTAGATGGCAATTTCAATAGAGTACTTGCACTTCATTCAAACTACAAGAATTGAATTTCCTTTTCTCTAGTCACAATAACGTTTTTTTTCCAAATATTAACCATATATATATATATAACTGCAACGTTGGCTTTACTAGTGATGTTCCAGATACGATAAATACAAATTAAACTCGTAAATCTGCTTGCTATGCAGAGAGATAGATTGATAGATATTCGTTTATTTGTATATAAATACAAAATTGATTGTTAATTAGTATATTATACATATGGTTTTACAGTGTATAAAAGACAGTCTTCATTTTTTGCCATTCTATACAAATATTGCACTTTGTTACTGTCTATGATATCACAGCATAAGTTAAAAATTTTAATAAAAAAAATCTTAAAAATATTTAACAGGTAATATCACAGAGCGTCTTATCTTAAAATACAAACAAGGTAAATCGAGCGGTCAATATCTGTAAGTCAATTGTATTCTAAAATGTAACATTCACTCATTGCACACATGCACCCATTCACACTAATAAATACACTCACACAGTTTAAAAACGATGTATAGGGGGCAAAACAAAATAAATTAACATAAAAAAACCTATCCGTTTGTCCCCTGTGTGGGTGTAAGTCTATATATATATATACATGGCCCACTGAGACCACAGGCCCTGTCTGTGGATGACTAGGGATCGAGCTCGAGGAGGTGTTTAAGGATCGCTGTCTTAAATCCGCACAAAGATGGAAGGTTGCGCAGATTTAGTGGAAGAGAGTTCCAATAGCGAGCACATTGGACCTGGAAAGATCTCATACTAGCTTCTGTGCCCACTCTTGGCACAGAGAGTTCCTGTGCATCACCCCTGCTATAGCGCACCTGGACTGGTGTTTACTGAAAAATGCCGTTAAATAACTTGCTTCATTGAGTCGAAGATTTTATACATAAGGGTGACGGCAGTAGATTTAAAAAAAAATTAACTCTATAAGAAATGATATTATTCATTTATGAAAACTTACCTTATTAAACATTGAATATTAACTTGCGTTGTGTATGTATAGACACATGCGTCTGACCGTACTCGGAACTATTCTACTAATTTTCTATATCTATACCTATGATACCTATATTAATTTTCATTTCTTTTTTAATTTACTGTTTAACAAGTGCTATACAATGGTGTAAATCGCTAAGGTGCCGATTTTGAGGCCACGATGCATGTGTTGCTGGCATCCTCCTTTCTATACTCTATATTAAATTAAAATATTTAAAATAAACTGTCATTTATAAATTCAATCAATTCATAATAAATTATAAATTGAATCAATACATAATATCTTTATTTTTATTTCTACTGTTTTATTTTACAAAAACGAATCATAATATTTCACAATTTCCTTAACTATTTCTAATCCAAAATGTATTACTATGACTGATTCCGTGTTTGCTTGATAAATCACTGACGCGTTGTATGATGTATGCAGTGTCGTAGAGATGTGGGTGATTATATCGATTAGCGTATATGAATGCGATTAGAAATTTCACAATGCAATTAGGTGTTTATGATGGAGAGGACGGGTGAAGAACAAAGAATTGATTGAGCAGACACCTGTTAAGACTTTTAACATAAATTACTCACTGAAATGTTAGAAACCTTGTTTACGCTGTATTGTAACAAAATATTTGTGTATTACACTATACTGGTTCTTATGCAAAAGTGCGTGCATAAAAGCATTAGAAGTTTATAAATTAATTCTATTGTACCTTGGTAGTACTTGCAGAGTATATTATATTTGCATTTATGTAAACGTATACATGTACAAATATAATAAATATTTTAAATAATATTAATAATATATATTTAATTTATAAATATTAATAATATGTACTTAATTTACCTCAGTAACTTATTTCTAGGAATAAAATCTACACTAAAGAATTTTAATAATAAATCAATCAATACATTTTGAGAATAATGTATGTTTATGCGCCGCGAATAATAATGTATTAATTCTCGATCGAAGTAAGCATAATATACAGATGGAAATTATGCATGCAAAAGTTATTAATTATCGAAATTAAACCAATATTCAAAATAAGTATTGTTCGAGAGCATATGTTATATGATATAGAGTAAGATAAAGGTTCCAGTACTGGCCACTTAGTAATGTACAAAGACATTACTTGATATTATATCATTATTAAAAATAACTTTAAACTCAAAATTGTTTTCTTACGGAAAAGATTTGCAATAAATAGATTTTCGGTATATAACACGAGAAAAGAATGAAAAGGTAAAGTGTATGTAAAGTGTATCCCAATAGACTTAATATCAAAACTGTCTTTCTTAACTTCTTCCCGTTTGACTTAAGAATATCGGAATCTCGTCGTACATCCAACGGCACTACTAAAAAAATTTTTTTAATATTGTTAATGTAATATCTATTGCTAGAAAATTTTAATTTTATGCCACTAAACAATGGCCTATTGTCATTTCGCAAAGCTTTTTGCGTTAAAGGTAAATTATACTTGATATAAGCTACTATTTCAGCTAGTGGCCAAGTACTATGCACCGACCAGTCGGTGGGACATTTACCTTAAAGCGCAAATCAGCAATTTCTGAGGTCGAGTACTAATTATAACGCTTACAAGTTCCACCTAGTGCAACTATTTGCAGAGAAGTTCCAATTTCGAGAATCCACAAGCATTTGATATTTATCTTCAAACTATTATTTTGTATAACAAGGAAGTTTACATTGATCGCATGTGGAGTAGAAGAAGGTTTACATTGTTTACATTATGAATTCCCGATTTTGGAGAAAAGTACACCGCAAAACATAATTAAGGCTTATGACTAAATCGAGATCGAGACGATTCTTTAGCCAAACTTGTCACAAACAAAATTCACCGCGATAAATCCAGCCTCGCGCCGTTAGCAATAAGTTCCATTGCCGGCGCGACACGAACCAGTAACGCAACCAAACCGACAGGGTAGAAAGAAGCAGCGGCAGCAGCGGCAGCAGCGGCAACAGCAGCAGCAGACGCTGGAGTCTCCTGATAATTCGTAATGGCATAGCGGCCGCACGCCGCAGGGGGCAAACCCATTGCTGCGGCTTTGTGTCGCATCTCGGGGATGATACCGTAGCCGAGGCCGCCTTCGCGGTTAATTACGCCCCGTCACAGATTGTTAATACTTGCGGCTGAACACTCGGCGAACACTCCGCGGCTCGTTCGTTTCCCAGCTTGTGTCCAGAGCTTATATAAACGTCCGCGTGCTCATCCTACTGCCCCAATTATCAGTTGTTTGACAGCCTATATATTCTTGCTTTTTCAAATTCGCGAAGAGAAAGAGTGAGAGAGATAGATAGAGATAGATAGAGAGAGAGAGAGAGAGAGAGAGAGAGAGAGAGAGAGAGAGAGATAGAGAGAGAAGAACGATATTAAATATGGGCGATAATGGGCGATGTATCTTAAATTTAAACACGATGCCAGATACGCTGATGGATAGTTAACTCGGCCGGAATAGTGCAGCGGAGCGAGGTTAATGAGAGAGGTCAGAGTATTGTATCGTGCCTCCACACCTAAATGTGAAGTGGATCGAGAGTTTTTAGTGGGCATTTTTGAACTTTCGGACATATTTAATTGGGAGACGTTAACGAGGAACTTTGTTACAGTGGTGCTTTGGTAGACACGAGCACTGAATAATTGCGCTTTCTTTTGACTGTCGGTGTAAGATAAAAGAAGTTTTATTATATTGGGTACGACTTTTAAATGGGGTGGTAGAATTAAAGAAAGAAGGTCAAATAAGAACATGTGTTTTCGCGTTAATTATATAGTGGGATAGGATACATTTATTAAACGTAATTTTATATCAAAAGCGTTTTAATTAAAGTCAAAAAAAAATACCAAACATATTAAGTGAACATTTTTTATACAAGAAGCATCTTTCTCTCCAGTTTTATATCATTTACCTTAAAAAAACGCCTCCGAGCGTACATTCGATATTATTAGAAACTCTTGATGATATTTTCTACTATTCTGAGACATGGACTGTAACGTCTGCATTTAAAAACGTCAGCTGCATTCGCGAGAATAATATTTTTGGTCCATCCTATCCCCCGCGATGTATAAATTTACACAAATGTATGTTTTTAGTTACGGAGACGCGTTAAATGTGTGCGCGGAGAGAACAAATTGGTAACAGTTACTCATCCTGATGGCTAAAACGGAAAAGAAAACGAAATTGCGTAGTCGTTATAAAAATGTGGAATAAGAATTTAATTCTAGCTTTCTAGTTCGTCTTATGCTTAATCATACACCAGCCTTAAATTTATATTTGTTGTTAAAGGTTTCAAGGTAAATCAAATTGTAAAAAAATATTAAATTTTTTAAGCTGCTTACAATAATACGTTTTTCTGTGTAAACCTATGAAATGAAATAATCCCTTGATATCATCTTCTGAGTCGCAAGAGGCGTATGTTCATCCTTTCTTCTTTAACTTTTGTACTTACTTTGCAAAAATAAGGACACGTTATTGCAACCTTATAACAGATTTTATTTCTAATATTATAAGCTAAAAAGTTCCTTTTTGTAGAATTATCTGAAACTTTTGAAGAAGATCTCTGAACCCGATGAAAAATGTCCACTTCGTTACTTTAATTTTATTAAAGAAATAGTTTAATGATAGTATTACATCAAATGTTCTGTTGCGTGGAGACCGTTGCAGGAAATAAAATTCCCTGGAATTTCTCCCATATAAATTCCTTAAACACATACGCATTCTCTGTATACCTTGCTCTCTCTCTTTCAAACCCTCGCACAAACTCGCACCAACGTGGGGACACCAAACAAATAAAACACCTTTACGAACGTAATTCGATCCTTGATCTATGAAATATTAAAAAAATTCTCGTCTGCATTTAGGAAAGCGTGAGGACACGAGTCAGCGATTCCACATCATCCCTTTCGAGATGCATCTTTAATTCCATCGGATGTCAGTGGGTGCGAGTGACGTTCCCCGTTGTCCCGGGGCAACAAAATATTTTCCTGCGCCTCAACTTAAATTGCAAAACTTGCCGTCGAAAAATAGCGCACGCGCGTATATATATATATATATATATATATACATACATATATAAGCAGGCAAAGTTTCTTCACGCGCACGCGGGACGGATTTACGATTAAAATTCAAAGAGCGAGAGAGGGGCAGGCAGGCGGAGGCAGACAGAGAACGACAGAGACAAAGCTTTCGTTCTCTCCTCACAGAATATAGTCGGTCAGTTAGCCCTGCCTATACGCGCGCGGCCGGTATAAACAGAGCAAGCGAGGATATTCTGAATAGTTGAGTGAACTTGCGGGGAGGCAGGGGCAGCTATCTACCACTCGACGCCAAAAGAATGGGAGGATGAGAAGCCAAGGAGAAGCGCGAGTGAGAGCAGCAGACAGAGAGAGGCAAAGAGAGAGAGAGAGAGAGAGAGAGAGAGAGAGAGAGAGAGAGGGAGCTGGGAGAGAGTCTCAAAAGTATAACGATAAAGCGCTCATCAAGGAACCGTTGAAGGGCCTCACTTCACTCTCCACCTCCCTCAGCCGCTCGACTGTGTACAGCAAACTTCCAACGGAGTAATAATTCCCTCTGTTTCTCCCCCTCTCTCTCTCTCTCTCTCTCTCTCTCTCTCGTCCTTTCTTCAGTTTCATTATTCATTTTTATTACGCCCGCGGAGGTTTCACTGCCTCCTCTTTCTCTTCCTCTTTTTTTGTTGCGCATAACCGCGAAATTCCGCGAGTTCTCTCTTTCTCTGCTTATTTCGTTTTTCCCCTTCATTTTTCCGCGATAGCCGCTACACTTCGTCTGCTTCAGCTATAAAATCCTGTTCCATTTGGTATCTCGTTCTCCTCTTCTCTCTCTCTCTCTCTCTCTCTCTCGGTCTCTCTCTCTCTCATTTTTTGCAGTCACTGATATAAATAAAGCAAGCCGTTCATTAGGTGTAAAAAGGGTTCGCGCGCGTTCATGTAGCGTTTTGTCGTCAAGACGTATTTTTCTTAGTTGCTGAAAAGAACGAGAGGAAGTCTCATCAGGCTAAGAGTTTCTTTTTAATACGGCCAACGTGAGGAATATGTTTTTCTTACTCCTTCGTTTCTCTTTCCGCTCTATACTTTAAAGCCTTGGCCGCTTTGATATCTCGACCAATTTTCCGTGCTGATTCTTTCTTAGTCAAGCATCTCTTATCAAATTTAAATCAGAAAATAACGTGGGTTTCGACATAGAGCTTTCCATCTTCAACGTACTCTCATTCCTTTGGATTTGTATACAGGATGTTAAAGGGAAGTGAGATAGGCTCTACGGCATTGGATAGAGCGGAAAATTCTAAGGGCAAAATCCTATTGCAATTTTTTGATCCGATCAATATTTATTGAGTCATCATCGATTGAATATTAGCCGAGCGGACCCATCGGGAGAGAGCTATAGCAGGAGGCGAAGCACCAAGCGGGTGAAGTGAGGCGGCCCGCCGAGTATCTCTGCTTTCCTATTCCTACTTCCCTTTAACACCCGATATATTCTGTCCTTGTTAGTCGAATGAATAATAAATGGAAATATATTTTAATAAGGCATTGTCTTTTACCAAACTGAACTGAGCGATACGGGAGATACATTCTTGTCTCAATTATGTAAGAATAAATTTCAATTAATTTTCTGAATAAAATATATTGTAAGTAAATGGAAAGAGATAAGCTTTGTTATGTGCGTAAATCACACTTGTAAATTTTACTAAATTGGAAATATATCATTAAAACCAATATTATACCAAAAATAAAACTTGTATAAAATAAACAAATTATTTGAACCACGTAATGTTTTTGTGGTGGTTCCAGCGCGAAAGGCTCAAAAGCAGAATCATTTCACCTTGCAATATGTTGTAGTTAACATTAATATCTATCAACATGATGAAAATCAGACCCAGTTACCGGTCAAAAAATTGAGAACAATAATTTCAAAGTCCCACATTTTAACACAGAGAGTATAAGCCGGACACGCGCCGAAGTGCCTTCAGAACGAATATTTTTTTAATATAAAAAGCACAAGTTGATGAACACCGACTTCCGAAGAGAAATATTTAATACTGAAGTTCAAATAATACAGATACTACACTTACTTTTCCGTAAGTGTGTGGGTATAGCTTATACGCGTAGTCACCACTTATTATTGTAATTTCGCGAAAAATTTTAATTTTATTAAAAAGTCTGTAATAACATGTACATAATATTTGATGAATGATGTCTTAATTTATGTTTCTAATAGAAAAAGAATAACAGATTCTAAGAATAAAGCGGGCTCTATAAACACCCTCACAATCTGGCCCTTCCCGCTGAAGTTACCTTAAAGTAACGAAATGAAAGCCACGGCTGTTATATCCACAAATGAAATCTTCTTAATATGGTGATATATTCAACAAGTAAGCCGCGAACCCCACTTCCCCGCCTCCTTACTTTGTCAAACTAAAAGTATAGTATAAAATCGTGCTCTAAATAAATGCAATAATACTCGTCATAAATTGCATAGTCAAACTTAAATTCCATAATTTTGAGAACAAAGAGCTGACTCATTAATTTTATAGTCTACGTACTATTATATTGTCTGATATGCAATTGTTTTGAGGAAAATTGAATTAAATACCTATAAAAATAGTATTTTATAAGATTTACTGATCGCTATGAAAAAATTATTTATTTTAATTGTTTTACAAAGTCATTAATTTTATTTACACGTAACCTTATCGCTAATAATATCTTTCGTTTCTCTAAAAATATACAATGAAATCTCGAAAATATACATTTGATAAAATTTCACTTGACTATATTATTTTATTACAGTGTCACGTATGATAACTGTGACGAGAGATTCTTTCTCTCTATGTGGATACGGTATCGTCCGACTTTCCGGTAACTTAATCCGGAAAGAAATTTGTGAGGCTGCGTCGCGCGGCGATCGGTCAGTCGTTCCTCGTTCAGATGTTGGGTCCTTGTCCTCGATGCGGCCCGATGGGGCTGCTTTTATTGTGCTTGATTGGAGGTGGAGGAAGTGGCAAAAATCGCCTCGTGCGATTTTTCGTATAGTTGGCAATTTGACTGTTGCCGGGTGGAAAAGTGCTGCGTCTGCTGACGCTTGCATTTTATGGCGTGGTCAGCTACGAGTTGCACTTGTTTGGAGTGCGGCGATGTACGCCGCATTATATTGTAGTATGATATTTGCGCGCTGATGAATAAAATAATAGAACAGCTAGGTGTCCTATGTAACAACAGTACAAAACATGAGTAATATAAATCCGTGATGCATCCCGTACAATATAAGACAATATAACAAAACATAGTACATTTTGATAACTACAATCTTTCTAAAATGTTTTTAAAGAAACCTTTGTTTTCATTGTTTACAAGCTTTATCTGTGAGGAGAGAAAAAAATTCATTTTTTCTCTCTAATTAGAGGTATTTTTACTCTCTAAATAATAACATATATTTTTGTTTGTCTTTCTTGACGAACCATTGTCAGAATCTTCAAATATTTTTTTCTTACTGTAAATAACAAAGATTTCTTTAAAAATATATAATACAGTGGAAGAGATGCATTGCTTTGAAGGCATTCTCAGTTGAATAGAACCGATAGAAGATTATATATTTGTTAATTAATGTTATTAAAATTAATAAATATTAGCTGATTCAATTATATAGGAAATGCATTAAGAAATACTTAACTAAAATAATTTAACTCGGAGTTGAAAATTACTTTTTAAGCAAAAATTATATGCCCACTTGATTTTGATAAAAGATATTTAAAAATTTTGATGTTTCTATTTCGTTACATCATATTCAAATACAACAAAAACATTTTAAATCTAAAATATTACTTTGAAAATTTCTTGTGCGACAAAGGGTTTCTTTTTTAATTTTGTATTTATCAACAAAATTATTTTTAAAATTTACAAAGAATGCTTATTATGTTCTGAAAATTTGGAACCTGTCAGTGCAAAAGAAATTTTTTAAAGTTCAAAAATATGTTTCGAGATAAACCACTAAAGTTTTTATTTTGCTTGCTTTCAAATGCAAATTATCAAAGTAAAAAAGATTTATAACTTATAATATTTCTATGTATTATTTTAGTAAGAGTATTAAAAAATTATCATAGAACATTTTAAGTTTCTGTCAAAAGTATAAAAAAATTAATTTTCAAACTATTAAGCAGGAGTTTCAAATATATCAATACCAAATTCAAAAAAGTTCAGTCAACAGAATCGTCAAAATGAGTGACGATTGTATATAAAGAAAGTGAATTTCGGCATGCGAAGTTCGATCGACGGAAAGGAGGTTATATCGCTACTCGACATAACAACTTTTTAGGTATGACCAATTCCATTTCTCGATGAACATCTTTTTCTACTTTTGCCATCTCAATAAATGACACTTGGAAAAATGGGATGTTGATATGCGATACTTTGGCTTGCGGACTTTTCTAGATTTCCAGAGTATTTTAAAATTTATATTTTAGACCGAAACATTCATTTAAGCGAGCAAATCGGAAAGTTGTAAGATTAGTCCTTGTCAAAAATGAATTAAGATCTGGATATTTATCAATGTCAAATGAAATGTCTCGTAATAAAAAGTGAATTTTTGTTGGTTTATTGAAGTAAATATTATCTTAGGGTACAGGAAAAACTGATTCTGTTTTGTGTTAACAAACTATACTGGCAAAAAATTGACCACATTAAAATATAAAGAATATGGAAATTTAAGAACATTACAGCAAAGATAAAAAATTATTTATGATATGATGTGATTCTTAATTTAAGAAATAATTTAATTTTTAATGCTCAAAATTATTGTTTAGCATCAGAATGGTCAATATAATCCTCAATATTTACATTATCAAAGCTTCTTCGTAATCACAAGCAACTAGGTATGTAAATATTTTTATTCCCATCTCAAAACAAATGGGCATTTTTCTCCCTGAAAAGCGGAACGAAAATTGTACTTATTACCCTATTTTAACAAATTTTATTTTTCTTATACACATATAAATTTAGCCAAATATTTCTTAAATAATACATTTAAATATGAAATGTAACATTTATGAAAAATATACAATATTTCCGTTGCTTTCAATTTCCAAATGAATAAAGTGGCCACAGTTGAGATGGGAATAAAGCAGTACATCTAACTCGGGAGGGAAGTGGATGATTCCCTCGGGTGATAAGTGAATTAACCCACCCGCGGGAATCAAGAATGACTTTTTTCCCTTGTTACATAATTAATATACTAATATTCAAATTTGATATATTCTATAATTTATAATCAATAGAAACATAGAACTGATGTACCAATTTTATTGCAGTATTTCAATTTTCGAAAAAGATTAATATAGCTTACATTATCCATCTTCTAGTAGTCTATTTAACATCCTTGTATCGATCTATCAATCATTCATCTCCCGAAAGAATACAAACTTTCTGCAATAGCAGCAGCCTTTAATGAAACTTCCCTAATTAATCCAGTCGACGCAAATATGGAAAGAGGGATTAGTCCGGCTTAACGCAGTGTTAAGCCGCTCAAGTGATTTACAAGGGCGTGTAGTTGTCAGCATCCAAAGTAAATTTCTAGACAACGGGGCCTCGTATTTCCTCTCGGCATAACTCCTTAATTGTTTCCCCTCGACAAGTGGCACTCGAGCGGTATGAGCGGTATCTTATCTCCCTAGTATAGTTTCTAATAACGTCTATGCGCACGCATAACCTGTATACCGGCGTTTATGGGGTAGGCGTGAGATTGTGTGCCAGGAGCTATACGGGGAGAGAGCGTCGAAGTGGCCGAAGGAGCTTATACGCACCAGGAAGGAAGGACCGAAGGGCACTCTCTCTCTCTCTCTCTCTCTCTCTCTCTCTCTCTCTCTCTCTCTCGGCCAGTGGTATAGGTTCAGCCTGCCACGAAGGCTACCCCTCGGAAGGATAATATTAGTCTTTGCGGTCATAATTTACTCGGGGCTTGTTAAGCAATACACTTGCGGCAGCCTCGACTACGCGGTTTTCCCTGAATATACATGCACTTGGTATATAGCCTGCACCCGTGTACCCACTGCGTTCCGGAATCATATCACTGCGCTTTCTCTCTGATATTTATGACTACTTCTCTATATGTGCGATTCGTCGCTTTCGCTTCTTTGCTTTCCAGTTTTCGTAGTTTTCTCTAAAATGATTAAAACTCTATACGTTTTAAATGGTAGTAGGAAGACACGAGGACGTATATAGGTTTCGAACTGCCGAGTCCAAAGTTTTAAATTCTATCTGTTGGCTCGTTGTAGAATGCTTTTGAGCATCTCGTTTATAAACTGACTTCGCGCTCTGGATGATAAATATGGATTTTATATTGAATATTGCTTATCGGTGTAATAAACAAGAGCAATTTACAAGAAGTAGTGTAATTTAAAACGTTAATGCCACATAAATTATAAATTTCCATTCCGTTCATTTCAATTTACCTTAGCGAACCAAATGTGGTCGTTACACTAAACCAAAGAGCAGACTCTGCAAACTTTAAATTAAAACATATTCCATTACTAAAACCATTTTTTGAATAATAAATGTATAACTTGATAAATCCAAGCTTATGCAACGTTAACATAATTCATAAACTTTTCATGAATGTTTAAGTTATGGGACTGCATGTGATATTACAAGTTTGTAAATTAAATTGTGCCCATTGTGAATGTGTATGATCAAAACAATGAGACTTATATTTAACTTTAATAATCGTTTAATTCAAAACTAAAATAATCTGGTTTGTATCTTTATCTGAAACTATTTCAATTTAATATCAATCTTATTGGAATAAAATTTTAAACAGCGTTTATTAATACCGCTGGAAAGTTATAAATTGGAGTAATTAATATGAGGTTTTGATCCTTGAAAATTGGGTTGGGTTGGGTTGGGTTAATCTAATATTTACTCCTGAACGTCGAAAAGAAAACATTTCAAAGCAAAGTTTTTCCAACACCTCTCCAGTTTTCTCCTACGCCCAGTGACTATACGTTTATCGTCCTTGAATTCTTGGATTTCTTGCGACTGATCTAAGCGTGGTAAACATATCCGTTTTTCCTACTTGTATGAGATTAACTTTGCATACGAGCTGTTTGGAGCTGCGGCTTATACGCGCGCGCGACGTAAAGTTCTGATTGGAGCGCTGGCGTTTTACGGTGAAAATTGGTTGCGGTCACGGCTAGTGGGGAAAACTTCGAAGTTGTACGCAACGGAACGAAGCCGCAGCGAGCGCAAGTGAAACGATATTTCAAATCACTTTTATACCTATATGCGAAAACTTTAGAGAAAGTATCCGAAATAAAAGATTTCAAAATTTGTCCCAACTTTTTTTAAACAATCATCAGAACTGGAAGACGAATTTCATTATTAAACTTCCCGAAAGATTCCAAAGACAGGGTATCGAATATTTTTAAAAACAAACTTTGTTAGCATTACAAATTTAAGGTAAACTTTGCATTGCCGCTCGATTAAAAATTTATTTGATTAAATGAAATTTCCACTTTGTGGCGGCTGTATTTGAATAAGCGAGACGGCATCGCTATCGTTAATCTAGCGTCAAAAAGCATTTATGCAAGGTAAATATTCGTACAGCTTTCCCTTCTGTTTGTAAAATGAAAAATCGACAAAAAGGGAGAGTGCATTACATTTTCATAGAACCGAAATATTAATGGAAAATATTGGGGACGAAATATATTCTTGAAAATGAAACCTCAACTCCGCGATAAAAAGTATTCATTTTTGTTTGCGTAATTTCGTTTACCTACTGTAAAGAAAGTAACTTTTCTCCCGAGCGATCCGTCTTTATTCCCCCCTCTCTATTCATTGAAAATTCAACCTTGTGCATAATCAAACATCTCATGCCTTGGTGGTTTTGCAAGCTTGGCATAGGCGCTAGATGCTACTGGAGCGAATTAAAAGACAACATGATAATGTTATTTTTAAAAACTAGCGCAACTTCAACAGCATCTAACTCCTTGCTTTATATTCCGTCTACCGGATATGATCGATTTGAGTTTAGGAAAAATTTGTTGTTACTTAATCTTATAAAATGCTTTCAATACAATGCGTTTTTTTTTATCAAGTATAAACAATTTCAGGAAGTATGTCGAAAATTTGTTTCAAGACGGCGTTTATCATTCTAATATGATTTATTCTACTTCAATACAAAGACATTCCATCTTGTACTTCAGGCTATAGTGCATTTCTTGAATACCTCTTATTTACATTACTATACAATCTCCTGTTACCTCCTTCACCGGTACAAACCTCATGGAATACATTATTGCATGAATATTATTATTTGTCATTCTACAATCGTTTAACTACATTTAGATCACTTATTGTTAGTATATTACAGAAAAAAATTAATTCAATTTTTGAAAACTTTTTAAGTATACTCAAGAGTAATTCCATATCGTCTTACGTGCAAGACTACGTGATATTAACGATGGAACTTTATAACTGTCAAGAAAAATTATTTTATGACACTCCGTGTGCGAAGCTCGATTTATCGCACGCAGAGAAAATGATCATGCGTTAAATTTGAGCTTCTCACACGTTGTGTCATAAAATATGGTTCGATAAATTAGTGAGAAATAGATTTCACCCTCGTGTGACTCACTTCGCCCGTGCGCAAACGTTCACACAAGGGTAAAATCCCTTTACCGCACCAGTATCGAAATGTACTAATATATTATAAATAACTTTTTTTTTTATAAAATATAGAAATCAAAGATTTATTTTTCAAATTTACGCTTTTAGCAGGTCTTAAATTACCTTTCTTTTAAATACTAATACAAAAATTTTTGAACATTAAACTTTAACTTTATAATTATTACCATAGTTCAAAATTTAAATTTTAGAATACACACATAAATTTACAAGATTTTGCAAGAAAAACGAGTTCTTTATTCGCTATTCTGCACGCTAGACGAAAAAACAGTTTGTTGATAGACCACCGTTCCGTCTCATTCGTATTACCCTAAATGTACTATATTATTTAAATAAACATATACTTTCTGCATATATAAAGTTGATAAAAAAGGTTTTATGGAAACTTAAGTAAAAGGCTGAAATAGTCTAGCTAAATCATTTATAAATTCATTTTTCGAACTTCTGAATTATTTCTTCTACTAGTTGAAAAATTATCACAATTTACTTTGCCACACACGTAAATGATTTCATCAAATAACATTTATTTTTTACTCATTATACACACAAAGCATCCATGTAAAAAATCATATATTTAGCAGAATAATTTCATAGCTTTAATTATGCAAAACAGCAATTTCAATCGATATCAACAAATATTTGTTACGAGGGCAATAAAACTAGCCGAAGCTCAGTGACAAAAGCGCGTTTATAACGTCGACAATATAAATGCGTTCTCGCAGTTATACAATTAATATCCGGAAGTTGGCGAAAGTTTGTTTCACGCGTCTCCCCTCGTCACTCATTTTTTTTCTCCCGACTCATCCTCGACCGCACCGCGTTTATAAATTAAACAAACTGCACAACTGTTTCCCCGCAGTAATGTCGTCAGCGGCCCCCACGCGTATGTAGGCGCAAAAACGAAAGACACATACGCTGGAACGTACATATATCCATCTTTTCCATTCTCTCTCTCTCTCTCTCTC
>UELU01079175.1:0-11214 GCA_900490025.1 Megastigmus dorsalis
TGTGCTCTTGGGTCGAGTGGTGGGGGGGAGCAGAACTCCCATAGCCTATCTACTATTGTGCAAATTAGCATAAAAAAACATTTAGCAAATGCTTTTTGGGTTGTAAAATAACAAAGTTTAAATACTTACGGATAGCGAATTGACCGATCGCATGAAGTGAACGAATTTTAACTCGAATAAAAAAAAAAGATTTTAAATAATTCTTAAGTAATTCAACATTAAAAGAGGCAAGAAATTTAAGTTCTTTATAAAAAATAAAATGTAGTTACTTACTGATCGTACGGCAATCATAAAACAAGCGACTTCCTAACTCATATGAAAAAGCTAGAACTAGAGCTGATGTATTATCTAAAAGCTTGAGATTAATATTAGTTATTGTGCCAATAAGCATTCAAATGCTTTTGGTTTACCAAAAAAATTGTCTTCAATGGACCTTTTCTAATTTTTCAATAACTGTTTGAAAATTTGAGTAATCAGCTTGACTATGTTTGACATAGGTGTAAAAATGTGTGACAAAACTCAGATATGTAATTTCATTCGTTTTTCAAAAATTGATTTCAAAATAAAAAAAGTTTTTATTTTCTTTACAAAAAAAAATGAAATATGTAACAAAATGTACAAAAATATATAAAATGTATCAAAAATATTAAAAACAATGTCATTTTTTGAGGAATTTAAAAAGAAATCTGTGAAAAATCGCTCAAATAAATACATACCTCAATGAAAAATTTTTTCTTTCGGTTTGGTAATGCATTAATGACATTGTTTCTAATATTTTTGATACATTTTATATATTTTTGTACATTTTGTTACATATTTCATTTTTTTTTGTAAAGAAAATAAAAACTTTTTTTTATTGATAAAAGTAACTTATTTATGTAAACTCATTTGAATAATATGTAGAATTATAAAAAATGCATAAAATATATTTATTAATTGTTATTTTAGTTTCAATGTTCGCACAACTATCTTTTAAAAATGGGGCATATGAAATATTTATTTGTATAATGTACCATTACGAAAACAATTTGCGGAGATTTTTGTACTTCTCTACATGGATATGTACTGTATATATATATTCTACCATTCGAATAATAACACCAAGAATGTGGTTCATAGCTCATTTTTTACCAACATTTAAAAAATTATTGTTTCAATCAAATATTTATCTGCTTCTTAAATACAAAGTTTATATTTGTATATTAATATTCCCACATTACTTATTTCCACGCCTACAGTAGTGGATAATTATAAGAAACGATTCACACAGCAGGAAGTGATGGTGAAATGGTTGTCCGAATCGTTTGGAGCGCCCACGAACCCTTTAAAGTAGTTTTCGGCGATTGTTCACGCTTTCATCCTCTCGCAACCCTCCTTTTCACCCCTAGAGTGGGGGATGGAAACAACAAACTGTAAATAAAGTGGTGGATGATGATGCAAGGGTTGTTCGAATCGTTTTCAGCGCCTAGAAAAACCCTTTACAATATTTTTCGGCAATTTTTCCCGTTTTCACTCATTTACCCCTCATTTCCACCCCTAACGTAAAGGATGATGGTGCTCTCATAAACTTTCCCATAAGGGGATGTCGGAGCCAGAACGCACGAACAAAAGCACGGTAGCGTCAGAAGTGCAGAGGGCGCTGGCGTCAGGTGGGGTTATAGGCATGTGGGCCATGAAAAAATATTTATTATAAAAAATATAGGTATTTACTCGTGAATCAAGGAGAAGAGGACCCTCGGCATTTTAATAAGGAAGCTTTACCGCATCCTCGCACAAGCACAGGGACCTAATTTTTCCAAATTATTGGAAGCAGTAGCGATCGAAACGGACGATGCGTCGGCCCGCGCGTTGCACCGTCATAGACTTACAAGTCTAGAGGTGGAAACCACTCGCGAGGCCGCGGCGTCTTCGTTTTCTTTTGCCAGGAGATGGCGCTAGGGATACCTTCCCTGCCCGAGAATGCCGATAATGCGGTATAGGCAATTCAGGTGTCTAGAAGGGAATATGTATAATAAAAATTCTAAATTCATACAAAAAATTGTGCAACTAATAGCTACAAGCATTCAATAATATAAAAAATTAAATTTATTTTTTGCACAAGAAAAACTCGCAAGAAAAGATTTATCCGGCACATATAGTGTTGTCGGTATATATTATTATATCAACTAATTTCTAAGAAATAATTCTTTTTGTACATGAAAACCTTCCATAGAATTGTAAGAATTTTAGCCTTGCTATGATTGCCAGTACATGCGTAATGGGCTCTTTATTCCTGGACACAAATAGTGTAGCCCGTATAGACTACATATACTAATTACTAAAAAATAATATAAGAAATCATGCGTAAAGTAAATGAGAACATGCAAAAGTAAAACCATTATGTTTTTTCTGATACAAGAAAACCCTTGACAGAATTGTAACAGTTTGAGCCTTGCTATATATATATATATATATATTCTTGAGAAAACCCTTCATCATAAAGTAGTCTATTTCAATTTTGTCTTTTAGTTGGCGTTCCATAATGAAGTGTTGAAAACGTACGTGTACAAATTTTGAGGAATTTAAATTTTTTATACATTTTCGTTCGCGCGGGATTACCCCTCAGATATGTTGATACTTTTAAAAAAGGAACAAATTATCTTATCCTATTTTTCAATTCTAGAATTATGTCTTGAATTGACAGGATATGATAAATTTCCATATAATTTTTCTACTAGCTTAAACAATCCGTTGTGACAGCCTGCGGTCTGTTCGAGTAGAAATAAATAGCTATTATAACACTATAGCGAGGGAATGTTTTCAAGCGAAGACAGCCCGCCGTTTTCTTTATTAGTATAAGAGCTGACACATGCTTGGACAACCAATACTGGAAAAACCAGACATTAGGACATATTGCATTACTTAGACATATGCAAATAATAGCAAAGATAGAGAAGCGATTGCGCCATACAGGATAGGGGACAGTAATAAAATAATTAAATGTCTAGAGATTAGGAAAACCCAGAGCGTCTGTTGGGAGCACATTATTAGCTATCCTTAGCTTATGATGTTGTTTTCACCAGATCTCCATACAGAGTTTGGAAAATGCAAACTGTTCGAAATCGGAAGAAAGGGAAACGGGGAAGGATCCAGAGGTGATGTGCTGCCTCTCGGAATCCTGATAGATCAGTGAGAGAGAAAACGGGAAAGATGGAATAAATACTTTCGGGAAAGAGCGCGCACAAGACGGCTCTAGGAAAATTCAAGTAAACAAAAATAAGTTACAAACAGGAACGCAACGGGTTCGGGAACAAATAGGAAACCGCGGTAAAAAGTATTGAATAGAGCGAAGCGAAGAGATTGTAAGGGAAATTGTAAGAAGATTTAAGTATTAAAAAATTAAAGTTTAGTAAAAGAATATAAGTTAAAAATTATGATTTGTGCTTCGTTTGGTAAGGAATCCCTACCCGCAATATAACAGGAAAGCAGCAGCCATAAGAGCAGAACGAAAAGGAATAAAAGGTTAGTCAAAATAAAGTATTGTATTTGAAAATGTAGTCCGTGTTATAGTGCATGTATACGTAAATAGAATCAATTTGGAAGTCTTTAGAGCGCCGTAACTGAACAAGAGGAATGGGGCAGCCTGTCCTTTTCATCAGTAGGTTTAGTTTACTCGCCAATTCTGAACGGGGCAACCTGGCCAGTTTGGCGTTTAGATATTTTTGGAGTTCACCAATCCTGAACGGGGCAGCCTGGTCTGTTTGGTGGATCATATTCATGAAAGTTAAATTTTAGAAAGATTAGAAGACTTCCTCGCGATTTTGTGTGCGCCCGTCAGGACGTTACACCGTTGAGGAGAGGTGACGCTACCACCTCCCCCAGCATAATAATAATGCTCACCTGCTTTCAAGTTTCTCGACCTAGCAGCACATTATAAGCAGCCAACTGCTTTTTTGCGCAATATCCTGAAAACGCTACTCAAAAAAATCACTACAAATGACAAATAAATATAATAATATATATCACAATTATGTGATGTGCCTCACTCGTCTTTTCTATAATTTTTGAAACCAAACTTTTCCGGTTAATCAGGAAAAGAATAATTTTTAAACTGTTTTACCGACCGTTTTTTATGAATATTCTATCAACAAGAGATGTATTATTATTAAACAATCCACCCTCTTCTTCAACCGATACACTCACTTGGACGAGTGAAACACCTCGCCGTTAAGTTATTTATAACAATTGATAAAAAATTATAATAATCAATTAAATAAACGTTTGGCGCTAGTAGACCACTAGTCATGCTGTGCGCAGAACATACTACTGTGCACGGCCTTCACTTGCGAACACGCCGATATTAATTTAAATTCAATCAAATTAATATTTTCGGCTGTTACGTCTAAGTATGCGCCTGTGCTTGCGCTGGCTCGACACCGCTGGTTTTCGAGCTGAGCGCGCACCTTTCGGCTCTCTCTCTTTCGGCCGTAGCAGCCGGCGCACTTGCCTGTTATGCTATCGGGCTCACGCTCTCTCTCACACTCTCACTCTACATACGCTTATACCTGTCGGGGCTTTTACAGTCCTCCTGGCCGATGCAAAAAAAGTCACGCCGACTTTGAATACTTTGCGCGACGTGTGCCTTCTAGAAAATAACGTTGCTCGGAATTTCGCGTGTTCGAAATATTATTTAGAAATAATATTTCTTCTTTCACCGATTTTCCGCGCCTATTTCCCCGAAACCGAACACGTTAGGGGCACCAGTTAGTATGCGAAAATAATATAATGTAAATATAATGTAAAGTATGTGATGTTGACTGTGGATGTGAGTAAAAGTAAGTTCTTGTACCATGTTCAAAAATCAATTTAAGAAAAATCATCAATCATATAAGTAAACAAGTATATAAAGTTCAAATAATATTTTTCTTATACAACATAGTAATTTTTACTGAAAATTATGTCAGTTTATATTATAGTATTTCTCTTAGTGTAGGTAATTCATAGACGACGTGTTTTCAGTATTTGTATAATTCAAAATATCTTTTTAATTAATACGAATCATTTACTTTTTGGTAGGTAAAATGTAAGCTGGAAAATTTAAAATTTTAATTGACTTTGATACCCCCTTAAAGGTATGAAATGTTTCAGCTTTAAAGCCATGTAGCTACTAATGTTTTAAACGAAATCGTTTTAAATAATTTCAATTGCACACTTCTATGGATCGCAAGTTAATCTATAAATAATCCAATATGTAAATTAAATTATTGTAAATACACTTATTTAACAGTATTTGACTGATAACTGAAAGTTCAGTTTTCGAAAGTAATCGGAAAAGAATGGAAATCCTCATTATTACACATAAACAGAAATTTAATTATTAATTTAATCGTTTTAATATTCTGATTTAATGCATTTCACGATCTCTTCACATGCACAAGGTAGTTAATTTTTTTTAATTCAAATTATTAAATAAATTTCTCACTTGACTGTCTTTTTGACATCAATTATAAGTTCAGTGAGAGCGCTGTTTAAAATAAAGTACTTGGGTCACAGCTTTACAAGCAAGGGACAGTTAATGTTTTAGCTCCTACTTTTTATCAATCACTCTATTTGAATATTATTTTATCCCTAAAGCACCGCAAGCGCTGCTATGCATCTATTTTTGCACTTCAGAATAAATATTGCTTTAATATTTATTTTATATTTCTATATAAAAAAAATACTGTAATATTCAGTGAATATTGAGTATCACATTTTCTTAATTAAATCGTTGTAAATAATCTGTTCAATTAGTGCGACACTCAAGATATTATGTGAACCGGATGTCCTTCTTGAGGAGTATTTTCGAAATCATTAGATGAGGTACGAAAATTCTCATTGGCAAGGGGAAACCGGTGGAGCATAGTTACCGGCGATAATTGTTCCATACTTTTTTCGTTTAATTATTAATATCCTAACATTTTTCAAGCTGGGCCCAATTCTTTGTAGTTGACAGAATTGAGCTCAACATGTAAGATGTTAAGATATTGAAAATTGAACGAAAAAAGTATCAAAGTGTAAATGTCGGTAATTATACTCGTCTGGCTTTTCCTTAAGGGAGAGTAGGATCAATATAATTTTTAAATTAAATTATTGCAATAGTACTTTTTGCAACAAGAGCGTAAATATTACATTATGATACTAGTACGATAAAGTGATTTTACCCTCATGTGAATAGATAACACGAGAGTGACATCTATTTCTCGCTCATGCATTGATCCGTATTTTATGACCCAAAGTGTGAGAAGCTCAATTTAACTCAAGCGTCTTTTTTCTGCGTGCGATACATTGAACTTCTCACATGAGTATCACAAATAAAATTTTAGGCCTCGATAGTCATCGTTGCGGCCCGAGGACCGGCAAAGACGAATTCCGATTTTAAGTCTCCTTTTCAGAGGGTCAAGTAAGGCGTTTATTTTACACCCATGTAGAAATGAGGCATAAAATGTAATTCTACGATTATTGCATGAAAAATAATTTTTTTTCTCTTGGAGAGACATTTAATATTTGATTTAAATTACTGACACTATTACAAGTTCGGGTAGTGCGCTTTTTAAATAAAGTAGTGCACTTTGAAATAATGTGTTTTCTAAAACATTCAAACAGGTATGGAAATTTTTAGTTTTGTAGACATTAATAATCTAGTTGATTATTGTGACTATCACTTTTGATATGATTAATTTTTATTTACGATAAAATTAATTCTTCTCGCTGCTCAATAACTGTTAATTAACCTTTCTTTGATATTATTATACGATATTATTATACGATTTACAGTACGGACAATGTCTATTGTTGAAGTCCGAACTTTCCTCCGATCGAATTTTAGATGTAGGTAACTTGGCAATTCAAAATTTTGATTGATCATGTGCGTTGATTCTTTTATTGTCAAAGATTAACGAAGCATTATTGTTTACCTAAAATAGTATTGTATTTAATATTACGAATGTTCTGGAATCGCCCGCCGTACGTAATTCTGTTTCTTGAATTATGTACGTTATTTAAGTTCGAGTAATTTGAGCAGTAAAAGAATTGCTTTCTGGTATCTTAGTTAGATTGAAATCTCATTTTTCTATAAACTCTTTTAAGTTTCAAACAAACTTCAGCATTTCGGTCATTATGCATCGTTTATTTTATCAATATTTCTGTGCTTCATTTCGTAAGTATTATTTACTCTCTCGATTATTGTAGCTTTAATATTAAATGTGTATTTCTACACTTTTAGTAGATTCTTCGAATTTTCTGGATCCTTAGACGTTAACGAAATCACATTTTTTAATTATGAAATTTATTGTTATTCTTTAATGGTAGATATTTAATAATGTTCATTTTACAATTCGATAAAGTTGTTATCAAATAAATATTGAAATAAGTAAACGCGTCGCGGTGTGAATTAGCGCTTCCCACCTCTTCAAGCTTCTTCTTTCTACCTTATGTCACCGCTTATGCCGCTCGCTGATTGGCTCAATTTATAAATTTTCAATAATTAATAACTCGAAAACTAATTGTCGGATTGAAAAACGAGAAATATACGTGTTTCTTAGAATTACGTGCTCTATTGAGTGGTATTTCCTATCGTTTAAAGTCTCACCTTTAAATCGCCGTCATCGGAATTGGTCTAAATGGTGATTGTAAAAAGTTATAGCTTATTTTTAGAAATAAAGAGCGTAATTTTTTAAGATTTTTTTTCAATAATTCGATATTTGAAATCCGAAAAAGTTTTGCCAGACGGTTGCAATATTAATAGAGTGTGGACTAAATATCTACCCTATAAAACCTTGCTAGACATTTTTAATTTCGTTCTCTAGGAGCCGAGCTATTGCACTTCAAATAATCTAAATACTATTAAACTTCACAATTCCGAATTATGCAGCATACTAAAATTTTCGTTATTAATCTGACTAATTTAGTTACAAAGCTTATATTTTGAGCTTTGATGTCATTTTTTAGTCGACTCTGTACGATTTTTTAAACCCGAGATATCGAAGTTTGAAGATTCGATAATCTTAAGCTACCAACCGAGGCATTTTCATATAGGAGCAACTTACGAAAATCTTAAGACATGAGCTTTATTCTTTAAATTAAGATATCTCAGCTTTAAAAAGTCGTATAGAGGCAACTAACAAATAATATTACACGTCAAAATTTTTCTTTTAATTGCAAATTATAAAAACTCACAATTACTGGTATTTTTGGTGTTAAACACTATTTAAAGTATTCGAAGAGCAATATTTTGACTCTTAATGAATGAAATTGAAAAATTCCAATGAGGTTTTACCGGATACATATTTAGTCTACAATTCATTAATATTGCTACTACCTCGCAAAACTTTAAAAAAAAAAAAAAAACTATAACTTTTTAATCGCTATTTGAGTGGTTCTTCGCCTCCAAGCGTAAGCGTTCCTTCGTATGTGTTCGTGCGACCTATACTCGAAGTCTAATGCGGCTAAGTGTGAAAATGTAAAGTCTGTGTGAAGTGCATTTTAGAATAGCTCAACGGCACGCTTATTTCTCATATGCACAGTCATACTCGTACATGGTACGCGTCACGCGTCCAACACAAGCCCGCTCGCGACAGTCTGAACAGATGACGAACACAAGCAATAGCGCTCGGCCTCTCGCCCATCGCGTTCTGACGCCGCTGACTTGGTCAGCGCCGTGTGCGAGTGTTTTCAGATGATCGAGTAAAGCGGGAAAGATTAGGCGCACTCTCCTTCCCCGTTGTTTCCGTTCCTACCACGGCGTTGAGGCCCCGCCGACTTCCTCCCCTCCGGCCATCGTTATAGTGGAGACGCAGACTGATTGGCTAATTTTCTAAATTTTCAATTGCTAATAACCTGAAAATTATGCATTTAATCGAAAAACGGAAAAGTTACCTGTGTCGTAGAATTTTCTCCTCTAACTGGTGGTTCATTTTTTGAGGTCAATAGCGGAACATCCTGTAGAAAATTTTACATAAGATCTTACATCAAAACTTTCATAAAATTTTGCGCTAGCAATTTAAGTAAGGTCTTATGTAAGATCGTATGCAAGATCTTATATAAGAGTATGCATATAAATCTGGATAAGCTAATTTCTGCGTTAAACTTTTATAAGATTTAACGTAAGGATTGACGTAAAGTCTTACGTAAGAGTATACGCAGAATCCTCTGTAAGAACATTTGTAAAATAATACATGCATAATGTATTCACGTAAAATCTAATGTGAAAGCTTTCGTTAGATCTTATATAAGATATAACATAAAATCTTACGTGAATTTCTAACGTAAAAACTTACTTAAGGGAAGGTCGGAGCATCCCACTCCTCAATAGTTTGTAGTTCTAAGTTCAAAATAAAATGATAAGTCAAATAAGCCTCATCTCGCACAGAAGATTAACAGACAAGATGGCATGTATAAATTTAAATAATTCAATAAAAAGGATTAAAAATATGCGTACCATGAAAAAAAATATGGAAAATTTTACATAGGATTAGAGAATTCCACATGACGGTTTAGGAGAGGCAGGCAGTCTAGGAGCAGTGGCATAATCACTAACAAGGTGAAGGCTGCTGTTTATCTCCTCTAGCTGCTCCAGACACTATTTATTCTATGCAATGAGAACTCACAAAGTTAGAACGATTCGAATGTGCTTACCATATCGTTACAAGCTACTCTGTAATAAAATATAAATATTTATATAAAAACTATGCAGTCCCACTTTGTACGATTTTGCATATTTCTGAGATTTATACTTCACAATATCAAATTTAGTTCGATTAAAAAACATGAAAAATAGTTTTACAGGATTTTCATTTAAGAGGAACTGATTTTAATATATGTTATGTTAATATTAGTAGAGGACAATATTAGAAAAATCCTAAATAAATCGTTAGTCTTGGTACTTTGTATTTAGTGAAAGAGTACTAAGATGTATATGAGCGATGATAATTTTCCACGCTCGATATCTAGCGTTGATAATTTATCGTAGATACTTTCGAATTTGTTAATTAATTCTTCTTATTAAAATTATGCATATTTCGTCAAATAATAATTCGTAATGACACTAATTTGTAGTCTAATTATATGATGTCAGAGATAGAACCAGCCCAGTAGGCAATGTTTATCAAGAAATAAAATCAAGAATGAATTAAGAAAAGTGTACGTATAGTAAAAAAATAATTTACTTATGTTTATACTGACTACTGACCAGCGTTGAAGAACGATTATCAGAATGACCCCATCCGGCTATGTTCAGATCATAAATGAACTCCAAGCAGCTATGTTCGCGTGGTTCGGGCCGGACTCGGGAGGAGAGGGAAATTAAGAATAATTAAAAAAACGCGAAAAAAAGTAGTAAGAAAAAATTCTTTTTATGCGTTGATAATTTCAACTAATTTAAAATCAACAAAGTTATACTATGCCAGAATTAATTATTTGTAATTATTTATTGGCTTAATTGAATTTCAGTAATCATGCGATGCTATTCGATGATACTTCGAATGTGGATATATTTTGACTTAGACAGAGTAAAATAGCATTTAATAAATTAGTAAAATAATTAAACTTTAATTTAAAAGTGAAATAACAATGATTATTGTTAAAAAAGTGATTTTTAAAAGTAATTGTTGTACAGCCGATCTGCATTACTTCGTGCGCAGCAGCGTGTTGTTTTTATAGTCGACTCTTCGCGAGTTCAACTGTTTACAGTTCATGTGTTATTAAAACCGTCATACTGTTCTCGCGCGGGCTCACGCCGCGTATTGCCTCATAATATTTGTATTTTGTATTATCCAATTTTACTTTTGAAAATAAATTAGCAGTACTCTCTAAATCTCTATTATTTTATTTTATCTAATATATTTTTTGTATGAGATAAAATTTAAAGTCTGTTCATTGAGTATACTCTTATTGTTATGATTTTAAATATTCGTAAATCTACTTATTATTAATTATATAAATTACTATAAGTTATGTGTTATAATTCCTTTGCCTTATCAAAAATTCGATTTTTCTAAATATAATGTCCTCAAATTATTTATTCAAGTAATATTATATATATAATATATAATATATAGTCCTAATATAACAATATATGTATTATAAGATTTTGCAGTAATTAATATGTTTTTGATATTTCCATTGTGCATATATATAACAATAAGGCGTAATATATTGTGTAATGTATTAATAATTATGAATTGGCAAACTATATAT
>UELU01079186.1:0-13352 GCA_900490025.1 Megastigmus dorsalis
CTGATTAGCTGCGCAAAGATTGCCCTTTTTATTATAGTGGGTATGTTCCTATCAGGTAGCCGAGACGACAGATCGCTCAATGCGTAGCATCTGATCACTCTCACAAGGCTCCTGATTAATAGGGTGGGTATAATTATTATAAACGCGATACAAATCGGGTCCGGAATCCCGGACAAGGATATTACGTCTCGCTTGTCCAAAAAACCGTGGCGGCACTCTGGCACGTCACAACTGCATGCGCCCTTTCTCGTTTTCCGTCACGTTTTTCGGACAATATCGTGCCGAATGTCCCGGTTGATCGCAAACAAAGCACTTAAATAGCTTGTTCACCCTCCTGGGGCTAGATGGACGAGAATCGTCATTATGCTCTGCTCTAAAGCCTTCCTCCTTGGGAAAGCTCTGCCTACTTTTGGGATTATAATAACCCTGCCTTTTCTTGAAATCTCGCGGAGACTTGCTCAGCGGGCGATCCTTCATTTCTGCCCTCATAGATTGTACTTCCTTTATTTATTGTACCGCAGAGACGCTAGACTTCGCCTTCTGCGGCTTGGCTTACTGTGTGCTATGGAGACGGCGGAGGCTTAAAAGCCTTTTCTGTCGCAGATATGAGCTCCGCTTCTCTCGTCAAAAATATATCGATACTCTGGTCTTTATCACCAGAGAATCGAACTTGCCATTTTCTTACAATCTGGCCCACGTCTCTGTTCGATAAGCTCAAATGAAAGTTATTCTCCTACAACGATCTGGTATTGGATCTCAGCACATCACCTGCACTCAGATCGATCGTTTCGGTTCTCATACTCTTTGGTCTATGGCTACCTGAGAGATTTCCCCTCCTCCAGGCTACGCCTACTCCTCGAGCATCCGAAACTGCCGTAGCCACTCTTGGCACTTGTGTGTCTTCCAAGAGACTGCTATTCTCAGGATACTGAGTATACGTCTCCTGGAAATTTACCCGTGCCCTTCTCTGGGCTATAGTATCGACCTGAATCTCTGGACGCAGACCAAACCCTGTCGCCATTCTGCTTTCTAGCCTTGTGCTCGATGCAACTCTGCGACTTTGCTCCTCCTGGTGCATGGTAAATTCCGGCACAGTTGGCCTCAACTGGCCTCTACCGCTATGAACCTTCGGAGCCACAGCCTTCCACTCTGCTTCTAACACTGGACAGCGTAGAGAGACATCTCTTACGCTCTCATGCAGTATCGCCAGTTGTTGTTTAATTTCGGTGAATAAATCCAATATATTCCCTGAATTCTCTTTTTCTGGGACTGACGCTTGGGGCATCTCGTTTACACTTCAGTTCCCTATCGCTGGGTTAATCGCATCCGTCCCAGAGTTCTTTTGTGACAGCCTTTCTCGCTGCTCACATCCCTCCTGCTCCTCGTCTACGGAGCTCTCATGGAGCTCCGAGTTATGATGTACATCTGCTGTAACATTCATATCTCCTTCTTTGCGAGACTTGCTCAGTGCATATAACTGAGCTTCTCTCTTTTCATCCCATTCTCTCAAAACCGAGTCTTTTGCTAGAAGCTGTACTGGATGCGTACTATCATGACTTGCATCATTGTCATCGATAGTCGCCCTTGATAATTCAAAAGATTTTTCCTCTATGTAGGCCGACGTCTGTCTCGTATGTAGGTTCGACATCGGCTGCTGAGTACTCACCCAACAGCTACTTCTGCAGACAACTGTTTTTTGCGAATTGCAAGCCCTCGCGGCGTAATTGCAACGTTGATAGAGCTTCCTCCAGCTCTTCGCCCTCCATGCTGTAATACCAGCCTTCTAGCGCTCTATGTGTCGCATCAGCCATTTTGGTAGAATTTACACGAAAATTCGTGTTCAATTCCTCAATGTTCGAAACTCTCTCTGGAGTTCGAACTTTACTAAGTGCACTAGCTTATTATTACTAGTGCACCTTTCCAGATTTGCTCGTGCAACTATTCGACTGAAGCCGCCTTCGAATCTTGAAAGCTTGAGTTCGAATCCTCTTCTACTCGAGTCTAATGGCTTTCTGTGCACTAACTATCCTTGCTACAGCACTCCTATTATTTTCTGTGATGCACAGGCCGCCCCTAGCCTGTGCCTACGCGAAATACTAGTCTTCGGGTTGGGTTGGGTTCGAACACTGCTATGCACAAGTTCGAACTCTTCTTTTGTTCGAGCTTCCCTTGTCGTGCACGTTCGAATCCCGCTCTGTATAACCTCTCGAAACCTGTTATCACCGGTTCGAATTTCGCCAGTGGTGTGCTGAGATCGATTCCGTATGCTTTCGGGAGAATATCGCCAATCTAGCGAATTTTTAGCTTAACAAAATATTTCGCGAAATTAAAGCAATTAATTCATAAAATCAATCGATTTAATCACAAAAAAATTCTCCCAAAAGCACTCTACCGCTATTTAATTAAATAATTTGCCGCTTCAAATTTTTCTGAAAACGCAAAAAAAACAACGCAACAAATAATAAATTAACAAACAATAAAAATCACAAATATTAAAAATTCGCGATGAATTCAACCAAAAAAAACAGTAAAAAAAAAATTGAAACTGTTCTGCCGACAGATACTCGCGATGCTTTATCGATATCAGGTGGATTATTACTAAATAATCCACCCAGCACTCTAACTGTTAGAATCACCTCGACGAATGAAGTACCTCGCGTCCAAATATTTAAATAATAATTTAAACACTTCAATAATTTATTTATTGCAACTATCCAATGCTAGCACACCACTAGCACTGCTGCACACAGCACATGCCACTGTGCACAGCCTTCAGCTGCGAGTACAAGCCACCAATAATTTAAATCGAAAATCGAATAAAATTTTGGCTGCTAGGCCTATGTGCCTGTACTCGCGCTGGTTCCGCGCCGCTGGCACACTTTTTTTTTTAATAGTTTTTATTGGCCTTTGGCTGGTGAGCTTAGGCCATTACCAGGTGTTTTGCCCAATGGGACTTTTTTATTCAATTTTGCCCAGTGGGACTTTTTTCTTGTTCAATTAATTTGCCCAGTGGGACTTTTTACAAATATCGTAGTCGTGGTTCTTTTTTCGTCTGAAAAAAGCCCGAAAAAATTTTCGAGTTCCAGACGGGAATCGAACCCACGTCTACTTGAGTCGCCTTGTATTAGCAGGCAAGCGTCTTACCCACTAAGCCAAGGACGGCTCTTCGCTGACACACTTGATGTGGAGCCCTCGCAAGCACTGGCTTTCCCACCGCTCGCGCCTCTTCTCTCGGAGCGCGCCCCTCTCGGCTCTCTCTTGGCCGTATAGCTGCCGAATGACTTGCCTGCGCAGCTGACTGGGTTCTCGCTCTCTCTCACTCTTACGCTGCGTGCAGTGTATCCACTGTAGCGAGCTCCGACGGCCCTCGTGCCTTGCTGGCAACGCAGGCGCTCGCAAGCTAGTGCACTGCCGCCGGCGTACTACCTCTCTCTAGCACTCACGTAAGCGCTTACACGTGCCGAGCTATACTCTTACCTATAGCTCCGGCACATGTAAACAAAGTCGCTTTGACTTTGAGCGCCTTTATTTCGCGTGCCTTCTCGATTTAACGCACCTACTCAAAACGCTAGTGCTTGAAATATTATTTCGAATAATATTTCAAAACTGAAATCCGTATGTTTCCTTGATATATGATTTCTGCTCTAATACACGCGCACTAGATTCTTAATATTTTCCGCGCCTAAATCTCGAAACTGAACACGTTAAGGGCGCCAGTTGTAACGCGGCAGAATTTACTCGGTGTGCAGTAACTCTGTACTACACACTCCTACCTTTAGCGCGTTGCAGTGGTAAAATCCTACCTTGATTTATCCCACTGTTCAGGTCCACTCAGCTTCCGTGTACAAGTGCGAGACTCACTTGTTGAGTGAGTGTCAACGGCGCAAATCTAATTAATGAAATATATTCTTTTAATCTATTTAATTACAGAAGTATTTATAATAGCTTCGCGAACCGAGAAGGCAAGAATCCATTGATACCAGTGCGCTCACGCACACACATACACGGATCGCCGCTTGCGATCCGTCGCTGTAGTACTTCAAGTAGTTACTCGTGCGGAGTTCCACCTATCTCTCTCTCTCTCTCTCTCTCTCTCTCTCTCTCTCTCTCTCGCGACACTTACCTATGCTCTCTCTCTCTCGCTCATCATCCTCGATGCCTGAATATTGAATTCAATATTGAATTTGTTATAAAAGGAATGACTAATATTGTAAAAAGCACTTTTGTATGCATTTGTTACAATATATAATCATTACATTGTAATATAATTATACTACGTCATTTTTCATATTTTATTATTATATTATAGTATTATTTAATGAAATATAATTGAAATGTTACCCACTGAAAATTCGAAATATCTTTGAATATTATTTTTATAAGTACCTCTTCAGTACGAAATTGGGGAATATGTTTAAACAAACGACGATCGCGTACGTAACAACTCGCGGAACATTAGCTTTACGACTAAGAAATAAATAAGAAAGAAATGTTATAAGGCCGCATATAAAATAATCATTCATTTTATTGAATAAAAATTAATTATCAAAAAAAAAGTAATTACAAAAAGATTTGAAGCTCGGTACTAAAAATTAGCAGGCAAGACTCTAATCCGCTATACGCCAACTAATCAATTAAAGTAAAAATACTAAAGCACTATTAGCAATTTTAGTTTCAATTAATGTGTAATCCCGATAACCACTTTAGTAATCGTAATAATTAATGCAATTTGGAATTTTCAATCTTATTTTTCCTCGTACTGAAAATGTGCTTATAAAAATAATATTCAAAGATATTTCAAATTTTCAGTTGGTAGCATTTCAATTATATTTCTTTAATAATACTATAATATAATTAAAATTAAATATGAAAAATGAGGAAGTATAATTATATTACAACGTAATGATTACATAATGTAACAAATGCATACAAAAGTGCTTTTTACAATATTTGTCATTCCTTTATAAAAAAGGAATTGTTCATTGTCTTTAATATTTCTCACATTGTCATTGTTTGATCGGTAAGCTGTCTTTCAATTTTTTATTATAATTGTTTATAAAACAGTATAAACAGTAAGAAATGTAGTAATTAAAAGAAACGATCGATTAGAGTAACGCCCAAATCGTTAAAAAAAATTAGTAAAATTAATTAAAAAAAAAAGCTCATTCTGAGAGGGCATTCGAACCTCGGTAACAAAAATTACCAGGCAAAACGCTAATTCACTACGCCAACCGAATCATTTACATCATAAAACCAAGAAGTCACATATGTTTATCAGCCTATAGGCTACTAGCAATTATTTAAATTTTTTGGCTTTGGGATTAAATAATATAATTGTTTAGTTTAATGTAATTTGATGTCATGTACAATTAATTACATAAATAATAAATTTTTTCAAAATAGTGAAATTATATTGATTTTTGAAAATACATTAAAAAATGATAAATGCCCTCTGCGTTATTGTGCTTTAATGATAATATATATATACGTTTAATTTATTAAAATCACGATGTTCCGTCTAATCTAAAATGACAGTAGTGTTAAAATTAAAACACCTTTCAATTGTAGTGAGGTGAGTGAGGTAAGGGGGCGACAGCTAGATGCGCATGGTTCACATGCACATCGCGAGGTAGTCCGTGGTCGAATTCGCCACGTTTTTTTAACACGGCACTGGCAATCTCTTACTATTCTCTACCACTAATAATGCAAAACTTCTTTATAAGTTTTCAAAGCCTGGTTTATATATAATTGAATGTTTTCTCATTTACGGCGTTAAGTTTACGTGAATTGAGAACTCCTTAAAGTTTCTCTAACTACGGTTGAAATTTGATTTTGAGTTAAATTGTCGGATTGGTATAGGGGTATTCGAAGTTCTTATGATTAAGAAATAAGCACACGTTCAATCCTTTAACAAGCGAGCGTTTATTCTCTGTCAATAATAAAAATAGAACACAAACAAAATAATTCTTGAAAACCTTGAAAATTATTATGAGGTTTGGTGCACGTGGCGCGAAAGAAAAATAGGTTGCTCGTACAATGCGGGTGCTCCAGGACAGTGCGAGTTCTCACGAGTAGCTCCGAAATGGCATGAGGCCAGAACATTGAAATTAGCTGCAATAATATAAAATGTATTTTAAACACGAAAAAGTCACTGAACGATAGATTTGTTTCAATTTTCCATATACAGTAGTTGATATACTCTACAGGTAACAATTATTTTAAGTTCAAGTTCTAGCTGTCCATCTTCTAATAAATTTACATTTTCCTTACAGCGACTGCAGCAGAAGCTCTTCTAATGCTGAAAACAAAATACTGAAATTGATAATAATCCTATTTTTCGTTTTCGAGGAGTAGAGAGAGACAAGTGATGACGAGAGAGTTTTCTATAACTGTTGATCGCAAGACACAAGCCAGTACTTTGGAGTCAAGAAGAAAAAGATGAGTAACCAACTGTAGTTCCCTGAACCATATACATCTGGAGCAAAGTAAAAAGTCAGCTACATCTCTTGACATTTTTGAAACATATAATATGTACCTAAACTAAGATTACACAAGGTTTTGAATTGAATAACGCTTCTCTAAACTCATGTTTTTTATAAAAAAAATATTAAAAACACTTAGCACTACACTCACAAATCAAATCGCATTTGAAATGCAATTAAAAAATAAAAAATACGACTTGCGTATGTCAGTACGCGCTAATAACTGTCAGTTTACCTCGTTCAGTTCGCGGAGATTTGTAATTTACTGCGTAAATTGTAATTGGAGATTATACGCGACATTATGGATAATTCACATTGTTCTTTACTTGGCGCGATTTTCTTCAGTTTTTCACTTTATCGGGCACGTTCACTTTGTACTTTTAACATGAATAGCTGGACCGTTGCACGGAGCTTACAAGTATTCTTTCGAGCATCATATGGTGAGACTCTTTAAGAGAGTCTCGTGTTATCTACGTTAGCTCTTGAGACCCGATCCACAGAAAATCAGGAGTTGGACTTTCCGTGGCACCGTGTATGCAGGTAGGAGCGTTGAACATATTAACATTGTACCCACGAATAAAATGTTGCAACTGGCGCCCTTAACGCACTTGGCTTTAGGATTAAGGCGCGAGAATCTATAGGAAAAGTATACACGCAAAATGACTGTACCGATCCAAGTGGTTGGCTACCTAGTGGGGTACTAGGTAGCCACTAACTGGTGCCTTGGGAACACACGGCAAAATTCTCAAGTAAACTTGCCTTACCGTCGCACGCGGGGTTCTCCGGCGGTGGACCTTTCTTTCCCTAGCTTCTCGTGGGTTCAAAATGGAAAAATTCTTATATAAAAAAACCTCTTCCCAAGCTCAACTGGACGATGAAGTCAAGTCCAAAGAAATCGCTCCTCTACAGCAAGTGAACAAGATCTTGTCTAACCTCCTGATGAGCCACATAGAAACAGAGGACAACCTTAACTCAGGGCCTCAGCGTGAACCATCCTCCAAAGCATGGGGAACCTGAGACACTAAAGGAAAAGAAAAAGAGGCTGGGACCGAAGGAGAGAAAGAAGTTCACTGTGGCTTGGACGGCCAACACCAGCACTTTGGAAGTTCCTACCCCAGCAAACAAGAAGCGGCCGAAAGGACCGCTGGATATGTCATCAGAGGGCCGGAGGCCCCTTAAAAGAGCCGTGGAAACGTATCTCAGCGCACTCTAGACTGCGCAAAGGATCAATCCCTTGACGGCAGTGGTTGTCGACGCTGGGTATCCTGTGGAGCCCACAATTCAAGAAAAGTTTGGGCTCTTCAGGCAAAACGTGATGAAGATAATAGATAAGTTTCTTTAGTTTTTGTTAAATACGTTTTGTTATACTAGTATATATATTTACATAAATGTTACTATTTTCTTTTTTTGTGATATTTACTTTTTTTTTTCTTTTTTTTATATTGTTATGTTTAAGGCCACAGTATCTTTTCCTTTCTTTATATTTTTAGGAGTTCTTGAGATACATTTTAGATGTATTTTAGATCATGTATAAAGAATTATTTAAGTCATAGAATTTTAGTGGTAGTTTCGTTTAATCATTTTAATTATTCAGAAGCTTTAGAACTTGAATGTACTTTTTTTGTAGAAACATCTTTGAAATATTGAAATCGTCTAGTACAATTGAGAAGTAGTTTCGCGTGATCAGCAGGGAGGATCATAGGCTTTGGTACTTGTACTTTTAAAATAGAAAAATCATCTTTGAAAGAATAAAATTATATAATACAGCGCAAAGGTAGTTTCGCATGACCAACAGGGAGGTTCAATGGCTTGGGTACCTGCTGTATTGTAGTGCAGCTGTGAAGTAGTTTTGCATGATCAAGCAGGAAGATTCAAAAGTAGTTTCGCGTGATCATTAGGAAGATTCAGAGGCTTTGGTACTTATTGTATTACAGTACAGCTCAGAAGAAGATTCGCACGATCAACAGAGTGATCAGAGGCTTTGGTACTTGCTGTTAAATAATTCAAATATTTTTCCAACATTTGGGCACTTTATGCCAATGTAATTGCATTAATTAAACTTTAGTTCATGAATATTTATACTTATCTGATAACTTAGAAACTTACGCACATGATAGCAGAAATGAAAGTAATCTCAAGTACTTCTTAAATAACATTGGTCGATTTATCTTAAAAGCTTAAAATTTGCTCGAAGAAAATATAAGGGCAGATTTGATGAAATAGATTGCAATAGAAATAGACAAAAATAGCAATAGATAAAAAAAATCTGAACCAAACATAACACATAATTATTTTCTTTTCAACATATTTTGTTATGGCTGAGCGTTTAAATGTAAATGTTCATTGTATCTCGAATTTTCAACTTCCTCCGTTTTCTTGGATCTATAGATAGGTATTTCGCCATTTTCTATCTGATTTTTTTTAGAGCATAACATTTTTATACCACTTGTCCTCGTGCATAACAAAATTCGCAGGCTAGTAAGTCATAGGATTCTCTTTTCTCTATCTTTTTCTCTATTTTAGCTAGTCATAAATTTGATTATTTAAAAATTTTGTTTCATAAAATGGACCTGCCTCGCACTAAGCAAAATTGCCGTACTTCTCCATCTCTGAATCAATTTTACTCAGATCCCCGGTAGATCTACTACTCACTCTCTTTTTTGACCACGGGAAAAATCTGGACGTCATTGTTGATTTGAGAACTGTTTATTGTATGTATTTTTTGTGTGTTTGTTCGAAGCTTTGAAATAACCAGAGCTTTCTTAAGCTCGCAAGATCCAAAGATCAGCCTAGAATCCGCTCATATGGTCATAGAGAGAAAGAATCTCTCGTCACAGTTATCATACATGACATTTTTGGTGCTAAGTGTAGGGTATCGTCAGTGAGGGACGTGGGTAGAAAAATCTGGAATTTTTTTAAACAAAAAGTTGTCGGAAAGGATGAAGGTCTTAACTCTACAAGAAAATCATTATCTTCATAACTCTGCGCATGTAAGTACATTTTATATTTTTTTTTCGGGGAATCTATATTATCCTCTCTCGTTGATTTAAAACATATTTTAGAGTTATTTCCATTTCACGATTCACGCGAAATTGTCGAGGTTTTTACTTGCGTTCGTTCCGTTCTCCGCTCCTTCTTATCGCGGTAAGATCAACGCATTAAAAAAAAGAGAAATATATATATATATATATATGAGGCGTTTCAAGTCAACTCTCCAAGCGCGGCGCAGGAGCGCTTAATCGTGCTGTTTTCTGCTCATGTTTAAAGGGCTAAAATGCACCTAGAAATTATCACAACGAAGTGATTTCGATGTATATTTCCCTCAGCTTTCCGATGGTCTGATCAGATTTGTTAAATTTGCTTAAATTAACCTTGAAAAAATATAAAATGAGCTATATCTTAAAAAATGCATTTTTAATATTTTTTTTGACCTGCTAGATCGAAAGATTTTCTATTTTCTGGAAAGGGGTTTTTTTGATTTTATCGAGATATCATTCAACAAACACAAGGCACTCGACTAGTCGCGGCGCGCTGGGCGTGCTACTTCTGCAGACCTTAACTCTTAGCTGCTCGACTAACCATCATTACAATTTATACTCCTAAGCTTTTAAAGCTTATTCAAGACTTTTTAACAATTTTTGACTTTTTTAATTTAGGAAATAAATCATACTCGGATGCCAAAAATGTTTTTTTTTAAGTTCAATAGTCTTACGATCTATTGGAATAAAAGCGTGATATTTTAAAGTACCTGGGATGAACTGGGCCTTATCAATTCGAACTTTTAAATTCTTCGAATTTTTTTCAAAAGCTTCTTTACTACTATAGAAAATTTTCGTTTCTTTGCAATACTTTTGTGCCCAATTATATAGATCGTAAACTGTAAGTATTTTGTTAGTTCCTGTAAGCTGCAAGCTAGCTCTACGGGCTCCTTTTTTCGATGCGGCCCGACGGGACTGCTTTTATTATGATTCGTTAGAGGTGGTGGAAATGGTGAAAATCGCCTCGCGCGATTTTTGTAGAATTGGAAATTTGACTGTTACTGGGTAGAAAATCCTGGGTCTGCTGACGTTTGCATTTTATGGCGTGGTCAGCTGCGAGTTGCGATTCTTTGGAATGCGGCGATGTATGCCGCATTTTATTGTGAATTAATATTTGCGCGCCAATGAATAAAATCATAGGACAGCTAGGTGTAACAATGTACATATTGTCAATACATGATCCTATATCTTTTCTTCTAATAGATGTCCTTGTTATATGGGTAAAGTATGGTATATATGTATATTATAATAAATTAGTTAATAAATTTTGACTATAAGTGTCAGTTTGTAGTAAATATATATTGAAATCACCTAATATACTTTTTATATAATGATTTTTGTAGTTTTTATTTTTATCTAGATAAATTTGTAATGAATTTATAAATTCATTTTGGTCTATGTCATGACTTCTATTGAAGGCTGGGATTTCAATTTTTTTTTTCATTTTTAGTTAAATTTTCAAGGTTATGATTTTTAGTTTATTAATTTCATTTACTTTAGTATACTCTATTACATTTTCTTATATGTTCAGCACTTCTCCGTCTGCTTGATTGTTATAGCTTTTATTGTCATAAGATTTGTAGCCTTGTAAATGATAGTATTCAAAATGATCTAAATACCATGTTTCTATGCAAGCAATAAGGCTAGGCTTCACCTTCAAAATCTCAACAAATAATGCTAGATTCTCAAAATTTGCATTCAGTCTTCTAATATTGACAAGTACTTAGTACTATAAAGTTATTTCCATTAGTGAAATTGTTGAGAGTTTGTAGGTTAGAAAATTCTTTTTCGACTATTCCAAAATCTTTTTGTCCTTCTTCTTCTATATCATCAGACTTATCCACTGTTGAATTATAGATACGTTGTCATATTTTGATTTGATTTTATTAATTTTATGTACCTTCAGGTGTTGGTATGAATAGTCAGTTTATTGTATATGTTTTTGTAACATGAATTTGTATGTCTCACAAGCTAGTCTACCATTTGCTGCATGATTTATAGTTCTGTTTTTGTCTTGTATTTTTTTTCTTTGTTTCTTATATAATTTATTTATTTTAAGGTCTCTTTATTATTACAGGTTTTATCTTCGTGCTTTACGGAATATGAAGCACAGCAGATATCTCTATTACATTTCTTTGCACTTTGTCGGTAGGTTTTACACTTACTACACATGTTTATATACAAGTCATCATAAACTCTACATCTCTTTGGGCCCACGTATAGTTTTCTGGTTTTCATAATATATGCATATGTATCAGCATTAGTTTTTAATTTGAGAGATCAGGTGTTAGTTTTTTTGTTAATAAATTTGTGAATAATGTTTATGTTTTCGTTTTCGGTCATCGAATTTCATGTTTTAATGTCATTTTCGACTTCATGTATTTATTATCTTTGTCTACGCCAACGATTCTTTTTTTGGGATTTTTCATTTTTCAATTTCAATATTTGCTTTTATTTTCTGTGTTTCTATTAATTTTTCTTTTACTGGTTTTACGTCAGTAATATTCTTACATTTAATAATTAATTTGTCTTTTATTGTAAATATTTTGTTCATAGGAACACAAATATTTTGTGTCAAAGTTTTTTTTTACCTCCAATATTTCACTGATTTCCTCGTTATCATTAGACTTTATGATTATACTCGGTGTGTTCTTCCGTGTCCTTTTACTAACCATACTTGCCACGTTAGCATATATCTCTAGGTGTTCCGTATGTGGTTGAATGTATACTTTTCGTTTTAGCTGTCCATTCGTTTCTTTTAATTCATTATTTAGATCCATAAATATAATATTTTTTTTTCTTAGATCTTTATTTTAATTTCGATAATATTTATTATTCATTGTAAGTGTTTGTATTTTTGCGTCAGCTAATTGGATTTCTTTATATAAATCTTCCTCATTGATTTCTTTTTTTTTCTGATCTTTTAATTCATTGTATTTTGCTTTTAATGCAATAAGCTTTGTCATTATTTTGCTGTCTTTTTCTTCAAATTCACGTTTATATTTTCTTGAATTATTAATTTCTTTTTTAAGTGTAGCTATTATAGCACGTGGAGCATCTTTTGAGGTCATTAGAATGTCTTTTCAATTTCTGTGTGCTTTTCACATATTACACTCACACTATTAATCAATTAATTAAATTAATTAATAATTAATTAAATTAAAAATAGGTTACTATATTTAACATTTTTTTCTGTTCAAATCACTTCTGTCATAAGCACCGTCACATTGTACACAAAACACTGTACCAACTTTATCATTTGGATGTCATTCGAAAAATATATCGGGAGGGATCGCCTCACGAGGCAATCCCGACTTCGCCATCTTGAAAACTTCGCCGTCTTGTAAATCTTTAAAATCATTTGGCCTTGCATTTGTTTATTAACATGAAAAGGAAATTGAAAGGTTCTTCTATATATTTACTTTGATTTATTATAAGTAATATTTTGGACAGTGTGTGGGATGCGATCTTCTGCAGGTGGATAGGATTCTCCAATAAACAATTCAAAAATTAAAATTTATATGGTTGCTTTATTCAATTTTTAATGCTCCTCTTCTCCTCATATACATACATATGAAAATCAATCTCGATTCCCTTTTTTATAGTATTTAAATATCTTTGATTTGCGCGCTCTTATGCGGACGCGTTCTTTACTAATCGCGCACCCTGTATGGCAGATCTTCCGATCACAGCTGAGTCCGGTGTTTTCAGAATGGCTACTCCCGACACGTGACGCGAACTCTTTTACGACCGCTTTTTACCGGCCCGCGGAGTTTAAAAACCCGAGTGAGACCCTGAGTGTGTACGTGTGTGTGTGGGGTTAGTTGGAAAG
>UELU01079193.1:0-15640 GCA_900490025.1 Megastigmus dorsalis
GGGGAGAGGGATGGGTAGAGGGATGGGTATATAAGGAGGCTAAACATGCTTTCCATTTCAGTCCCTGAGGAGGAGCTGGAGCGGGTTGGGCTCGAAAAGTCGGGCATGTTTGGGTGGTGGGGGCGGTCAGATTGTTCTTGACTAATAAATGTTTATTTCAGTGTTAAATATAAGTTTATTTCAGATTCTTCGGGGTTGATTGTAAACAAGGGCAATCTGATTGCCCATGAATATTGATTAGACTCTCAGACAGATAGAAAGATCTTTGTCAGTTTATAGTAGAGTGCAGTTGACATAAGTAATATTTTTAATGTTTAAGCAAACAAATAAAGAAACCAACTAATTTACCTAAAGAAATAGACAGAAACTTTAAATTATTATTTTTATACCCAACAAATGCAGAAGAGGTCCTAAAAAAAATTAAACAACTTAAAAACAAGCAGGTGGGGAAGATAAAATAAATGCGAAAACGCTAAAAACAATCGACATAGACATTGCACGCCCATTAGCCCATGTCTTCAATCTTTCAATGGAGCAATCTGTGTGGCCTGATACGCTTAAGAGTATAGAAGTAATTCCAATATGTAAATTATGAGATAAAAAAAACATAAACTATAGACCAATCTCACTTGTATCAAATATAGCAAAGATTTATGAAAAAATTATTTTCAATGGGTTATAAAATTTTTTACAAGAATGTAACATCCTATCAGAGTATCAATAAGGTTTTATTAAAAATATTGGAACTAAAGATGCACTTTATAAAATATCAGATATAATATACCAAAAATTAGACAAAAGTAAACCCATAATAATTTCATTTTTAGACGTTGCAAAAGCTCTCGACACAGTCGATCATGCTCTGTTGTTGGAATAATTGGAGAGATATGGGATAATGGGGTGTGCACAGAAACTAATAAATAGCTATCTGACCGGTAGAAAACAAAAAGTAAGAATTAATGACAAAACTAGCACAGAAAAAATTCTAGATACAGGAGTAGTACCTCAAGGAACAATCCTTGGTCCTCTTTTCTTTATCATATATATAAATGATCTACTGTCAGATATGCCAAAGAAATCAATATTGTTTTATGTCGATGACACTGTTTCAATGTTGATGACGCACGTGGGCACAGGCACAGGATAGAATAAATGTACTATTAGACAAAGTAGCGAATTGGTTAGCTTTTAATAAATTATCACTAAATATAATAAAACTAAGTTTATAACGTTTGGAAACTACTTTGATAGTGTACCTGTAGAAGTAAATATTAAAATAAAAAATCAAAATATAGTAAGAACTGAATCCTACAAATACCTGGGAAAATATTTTGACTACAATATGAAATGGTATAAACATGTAGAACATATTATAAGCAGGACTAAATATTGAATTTCTGTTTTTGCAAAAATAAGAAAGTACATGGATATGAATACACTTATGAAAGTATATTATGCATTTTTCCATAATATAATAAGTTATGGGATAATAGCCTGGGAAGGTGCATACAAAAGCACTATAACTGTACTACAAAAAATTCAATAAAAAATATTAAGAATTATGAATAAAAATTTTTTTATACACAATAATCCTTTGAATATTAAACAAATATTCACGTTATAATCAATCGTCTATCACTACAATAATCTTAAGCAAAAATACATAGATAGTAAATCCATAACTAGGAATAAAAATATAATACTACCAAAAACAAGTAAAACTATAAGTGATAAAAACAGCTATATAATAGCAATCAAAATATATAACTCACTACCAGCAGAGTTAAAGTGTGTAAATCCAATAAGAAAAAAAAAATAATAAAAGTAGTATAAAAAACAAACTTAAAAGGTGGATAAGTAATAATAATGGCTGCTAAGATATAAGGTATGTAAAAAGAAATTTAAATTGTTATAAGCGTTACTATTACTCTGTTTTACCTAGTTTTATGTATGCGTAAAATTTTATTCATTGTTTCTACTTATTAACTATAAAATATATTTCTATTAACTATAGATGTATCTTTCACATTTTGGGATATTTAGTTTACTAAGTAAGTTTGTAAGTCTTACATGTGCCAGCCTATGTACAGGTAACTGTGTTACTTCTATGGGATTTTATCTTTGTAAAATTTTTTTTCTGGTCAATAAATATTATTATTATTATTATTATTATTATGCTATAACAAATAAAATATTTGTGAAGAAGAATCTAAATTTTCTCTTCATATTAAATCGAATCATTGTCTTCGCGATAAAAATTAAATCGAACTAGTCTTCGCGGCGAAATACGAATCATGCTAGTCTTCGCGGCGAAATACGAAACGTGCTAGTCTTCCCGGCGAAGTCCGAATCGTGTTAGTCTTCGCAGCGAAATCCGAATCGTGCTAGTCTTCGCGGTGAAATACGAATCGTGCTAGTCTTCGCGGCGAAATCCGAATCATACTAGTCTTCGCGCCAAAATCCAAAGTGGTAGTCTTCGTAACAAAATTGAAAAGTGTTAGTCTTTGTAAGAACCGTCGATATCTTCCTATCGGAATTCAAATAATATATGGCGTGGATCAAGCCTGTCCCTGTTACTCACAACAATAAAATCAAGCCCTTCGTATTTAAAGATTTAATCAGCTTCACGCATGTTTTCGAAAAAATCAAGGCCGTCAAACCACCATCAACAAAACCCTACACCGGTTCTCACAAGATCATTTTCTGACATGCAGACGGACGCACTTACACAATAAAAAATTATGGGAAACTTCCCCGTGACGATTTAATGATTAAATCGAACACACTATTATGCAGATGAATTTAACGATCTCAGTTCGGAAACTGTAGATATCAACGCGTGCACTTTTGATAGTGCGGGTGGAGTAGCTCTGCAGTACTTCCCCTCGCCTAATCACACCCTACCCTCTAATATCGCGATTCGCAACTTAATTATCGGGGAAACGAGTGAAACTGCACACACTAAAAAATTTGCATCCAGTGATTCCTCGGAGGATCTGGACCACATTAATGCACCGCGAACTTTTACTGTACAAGCTCAAATTCACGTGAGTAGTGACGCGTACGAATTATCGTCCCAGGAGGACGATCGCAATAGCGATATTAATTTAGGGGGTAGCACCGTGCATGACGATGCTCCTGTGGCAGGCTTTCAGCCACAGAGCACAATCAATGACGATGAGATTATAGCTCTAATCGAAACGCAGCAGAACGAAGCCGTATATCGATCGGACGAAAGCGTAGATGCTCGCGAATTTATTACACAGGCTACGGTCGATACAGGTCCTACTAATCATGACAGTAATCTACCGGATAATAGCATCTTGGAAACCAAGAAAAAAGAATTATTCCTAACATTTTAAAAAAGAAAAATTTAGATACAGTCAATTACAGTAAATTCAAACAAGGAACTAAGAAAGTCAGATCTAGGGACTTAGCAACCATTGAGTATGTATATCCTTGTACTCTCACCCTGAAATCCTGTAAATGTAATAAGAGCAACAGAGCAAGCTGGAGGCAATGAGTCACCTGAATGGGGCAATGAGCAGCGTACTCATAAAAAAACTCTGTTCTCTTCTTTATAGCTTCCCTGGGCTCTGGCCTGGCTCGTCGGAGGCAATGCCCTCATTTAACAGCTGGACCAGGGTCCAGGATGCCTTGAACACGATTGATGCCTTACAAGAACGGCTGCTCAGTGCCTTCATGGCAGCCCGGGAGACTCCATACATCGCCATCATCTACGTTTGGCGGAATGCCATCTAAACGCATATAGAATTGATAGTCGTCCAGGCCACGCCGATGAAAAACAACACGAACAATTATACAAACGCTCGGCGTCACAGTTGCTGCACAACACTGTTTATTTTATTCATATTTTTTAATATATATATTTTTTATCTTCGTATTTTTTTTTGTAAAATCATATTACAATTCGAGTCGGCAGTTATACCACTGCTTAACCAAAATTTTTAGTACTTTTCCTAACTGTCATTTCGACAAGTCCCTCCTTTTTTTTTTGAGAAAAAAAGTTAGAATCACATTTAAGCATCAATGCAAGACATAAGAACTTACATTGCGATCTGATTAAGCAATGTGGTGATCTGTCGACTCCAATTGTGTTACAGAACAATCCAGTACATTCACACTTAACATGCAAAGTTTGATTTCAATGATTGAAAACACTACAATTTCAAACACAATCTCTAAAAAAGGAAAAGAAACCGCGAGTAACCAAGCGTTAAAAACACTAAGCAACTGTACGCATCCAGGCAATTTGTTAACGACATGATGCGCTGTACTCGGCATTTAATAGTTAAATGAAATTGTTAAAACTTAAATTTAAAACTTTCAAACGAAAGTATTACTGATTGTACGCATCATGTTAAATTTAATTGTAAACCAATGTCCATTTTATGCATTTAAGCATACGTGAATCAAGCTACGTCAATGTGCTCTCATTATAAACTATGACTTAAGAGCAACATTTTATAAAAAATATGAGATAATGTAATCGCGCAGCGCTTCAAACATACTCGACTACTTACTAATCTTTGCGCTTTACACCGAAATTTCTTAAGGAAATCAAATCAATTGTAATATTATATGCAAACTACGAAAGAACTGTGACATTCCATATCTATAGCAATAAGTAAACGTTTATGCAAAAGTGCATTATTGTATTATGCCTAAAAAATTGTAATAGCACGTATACAATTATTAAAGAAACTGCGATAATTCTATTTACCAGTCTTCAGCAATGAAGACTAAATAAGCATTCATGCAGAACTGTATTATTGCATTATGCTTAATGAATTGTGATATTATGTACACAAATAAAAAAACTGTGATATTCTATTTACATGTCTACAGGTAGAAATAAGCATTTATACAACTATGTTATTACATTATTATATACGACGAAGCACCGACTGTATCGTAGTTGTACTACATACCACGGTAATTTACTGTTTTCACAATATATTATATTCAATGTTAAACAATTATAAAAATGCTTACAGCAGACGGAGGCCAAGAATAGACAACGGACACTTACCAAAATGACGACAGCACTTCAAGGTAATCTGAACGGCAGCAGTTTGGTTCACGCTCTACTGCCCCAGCTAGCCAACGAGACGGACGCCGACATAATAATGATTAGCGAACCGTACAGAGACAGAGACACAACGACCTGGTTCGTTAAAACCTCCCCTCCGCGGTGCTTTGGGTTCGGGGGGCTGCCGCGTCACCGATTACAGGCCAAGTGTGGGGAGAAGATTTCGTTTGGGCGAGGGTGACTGCCGTTACGTACGTCAGCGTTTACCTCTCCCCGAACTGCGGCGCTGCGGAGTTCGACAGAAAGGTGTCGGCTCTCGAGGAAGCGATGAGGGACGTCCCCGGCGATGTGATCATCGCCGGCGTCGTAAAGGCAAGGACCATTGAGTGGGGCATGACTACGACGAACAAACGCGGACGACTACTGCTGGAGATGGCCGCGAGGCTAGATCTGACGGTGGCAAACGAGGGACGGGGGACGACGTACACAAGACCTGGCTTCGGATGATCCATTCCCGACATGACGTTCGCGACAGATGGAATTATATCAAGAGTCAGAGGATAGCGAGTGATCGAAGGCTACACGGCCAGTGACCACCAGTACATGACCTTTGACGTGACGGACATGACACAAACAAGAAAGAGGACAACCCCGCCCCCAGTGGGATGGAACCTCAACAAACTGCACATCGACAGACTGACGGCACAGCTCAACAGAAAACCGGCGACGGTGATCCCTTGTGGCATCGTGTGCAGGGAAAGGGTGAAGAAGTTGGCAGTAGAGACGGTGGGGCTCCTGGGACGGCTCTGTGACGCCTCCATGCCACGGAAACAAACTAGACGCGACTAAAAACCGATATACTTGTGGACAGATGAAATCGCGCGCCTGAGGCGCGAGTGCCTAGGGCTCCGACGGAAGGCCCAATGAACCCGCGATATAGCGACGGCGACAAGCCTCTCAGATACATACCGAGTCGCGCGACGACAACTGAGACGTGCGATTAATGACAGTAAATGTAAAAGCTGGACAAAACTGATCGACGAGGTCGACTCGGACCCCTGGGGAACGGGTTACAGGATTGAAACTCGCAACCTGGGACGGAACGGGCCATCCGCGATCAGAGACGAGACAGCGATGGACACAATAGTCGATGGACTCTTCCCGTCACACCTTGAACAGGAGTGGGCGGGAGATGAGGTCGACCACGACAAGGTGCCGGAGTTTACAGCGGGCGAGCTCAGCCTGGCTGTTGCTCAACACGCTAGTGGGAAGGCGCCAGGTCCTGACGGCGTCCCAGCGGAGAACCTCGGGATAGTCGGGAAACGACGCCCGTAGACGCTCCTCAACCTGTACAACAAGTGCCTGATGGAGGAGGTCTTCAGCAAAGAGTGGGAGATGGCGCAACTGATCGTCATTGAAATGCATCGTTTACCCGAACAGAAACAAGCATCGCGCGCTATCATTTGGTCCTTCGAGCCGGATACGAGTGAAAAGGGTGAGATTAAACATTTAAAAAGAGTGAGTTTAAGTGCAGTGACGCCGGAATCGGACTTGTGATGCGAAAGGTATTCGGTACTTCGAATTGAGGTGACATTCCCGGGTACACTGTGCAGTGAGTGTAAGTGCGATTTTACCCGATATACGCTCAGGTATATCGGAAGGAAAATCCCAAGGTCGTGATAAGGGCTAAATTCAAGGTCCCGGCTGAAAGCACGTGGCAGCATGGAAGCGCGCTGATTATTGACGCTTTTGCTACCTTTGCTACCTCAAGCTACTCAATAAGTATCTTTGATCTACTATCTCTTTCTAGTAGTTTGTGTACTCTTTACGTAGTTTGAAGTTTGTTACAATTATCACTTTTCTTGTCACTTCTCAAGAGCTTGCTTGTCCAGGGGCTGGAACTGGGAGATCCCACCTTCTACGAGCCATCCAAGGTCGATTGCATACTGGGAGCGGATGTGTACCATGCGCTACTGTTGCCTGGACTACGCAAAGGAGCCATTGGACAGTCCATCGCTCAACGTGCTGTGTTAGGATGGATTTTGACTGGTCCAGCAACCATCGATGCTCCACGCAGCCCCTCTACTACCACATACAGCCACCGTACGATGAGCTCTACCACCAGTGATATGGTCAAGAAGCTCTGGGAAATCGACGAAATCGGATCAGTGCCAATTCCATCTGCTGAGGAGTCGCAGTGCGAGACACACTATGCGAACACTCACCACCGTGATGAGACAGGTAGATACGTGCTGCGCCTGCCGTTTAAAGGCCCTGCACAGCTGGGAGAGTCGCTACGGATAGCCCAGGCTCGATTTCTGCAAGTTGAGCGACGAATGCAGACCAAACCTGCACTAAAACAGGCCTACATTCGATTCATGCGTAATTTAGAGGAACTCCACCACGCAGAAGAGATGCAAGTCCGCAACTTGCTCTCCCCAGCCTCCTATTACACGCCTCATCACGCTGTGCTCAAGCAGGATGGATCAGGTAAAAGAAGAGTGGTCTTTAATGCCTCTCAGCCCTCAAGTAACGGAGTGTCTCTCGCCGCAGAAAGCCTTACGTGAGCTCAGACTGCGCACATAAGTATATGGCACAGCATGCGCTCCCCTTCAAGTCCACCGTACCATGCTGCAGGTCGCTCAGGACGAGCGAGCTCTCTAGCCACGAGCTGACGAGATTCTCTATTCTTACGTATACGTGGACGACGTCTTAGCTGGAGCTGACAGTCTCGAGGAAGCCCTTCTCGCCCGTGAAGAGCTAATCTCCATCCTTAAATCGGTAGGCATGGAGTTGAACAAGTGGTTGGCGAACCACCCTGGCCTACTTGAGGATCTTCGCGACGCGTCCGACGAGTCGTAAGATATCAACATGGATGACGTCGTGGCTACCCTTGGACTGCAATGGAACCCATCAGCAGACACATTTTGCTATCGAGTCACTCTGCGCCCTGATACTACTGCGATTACCAAGCGAGTGATGCTATCCGAAATCGCTTGTCTGTTCGACCCACTGGGATAGTTGACTCCTGTGCTCATCATCGGGAAAATCTTAATCCAACAGCTTTGGATTGCCGGCACTGACTGGAACGAGCCCGACCAAACTCTCGCCGCTCTCACGCCAGGGCACTTCTCCTTCTGGGATCAGCACTAACATCACCACCAGAGCCTATCGGCGACTCTCTCTCTCTGTTTCAGGCACACCGCCCTACAAATGGACTACGCTAATGCGCAACCACTTCCGGAAGCGATGGCAGGCAGAGGTTCTGCGCCTCCTCCAACAACGCCATAAGTGGCTAAAACCGCAGGGAATCAAGCAGGGCGATCGAGTCCTCATCACCGTTGAGATCCAGCGACCCACGAAATGGGCATTAGCGCGTGTTCCTCTATTCCACCCAGGCCCCGACGGATTGACACGAGTTCTGACGCTACGCACCGCCACCACATCACTTAATTATGGTAACTGTAAGATAGGAGATATTTTAAAATGCAAATACAAGAACAAGTATCTAACAACAGTAATACAGTCTACAATCGATGCACAACCAACAGCCAAGGAGAGTGAATATTTCGTTTTTGACCCACATATTAAAGGAAGAACCAGGAATCTTTGCAAGAAGATAAAACGAATATTTCACTTTTTATATAGCATAATATTAAGCGTATTAGAACTAAGTTCATCTAGCGATAACAGCGTATGATTACTGTTATTCAATTTCTTTTCTCGTAGCAACCATTTTAGGCGAGGGGTGTGATGTCCTACGATCCGTTTAAATAATGTAGAATAATAAATAAGAGACAGAAAGCAAGGGAAGATTTTCGCTAGAAATTCTCCGCTGCTTTCTTTGCAAGTTTAGATTTTGCGTATAATTAAATAGCTGTGACTGGAAAACCCAGACATTAAGACAGATTGCATCTTCCAGATGAACGCAAACAATAGCTTAGATAGAAGAGCAGTTGCGCCATATTACTTAGATGAACTTAATAAAACAAAGATTGCTTACGCTGTCCGCTGACGTTTCGGTATCGGAGGTAGGTATAAAGTTCTAGACATATATTAGGTAATAATGTGCTCCCTACAGACTTTCTGGATTTTCCTATGCTTGGCTAATGATGTTGTTTTCACCAGTTCTGCATATAAAGTTTGGGAAACGTAAACTGTACAAAAATAGGAAGAGAGGGAAGCGAGAGAGGATCCAGAGGTGATGTGGTGCACCTCAGAATCCAGATAGATCAGTTAACACAGGAACCATGGCATAAGCAAAACGGGAAATAGTGCGCACAAGGCGGCTCTAAGAAAACACTCTAGAAAATAAAGTCTATTGAATAAATAAATACGGTTATAAGAGTGGATATTGTAAGAAAGTAAAATGGATATGTGAAGAAATCATAAAAGTTTGTAAGAAATTAAGTAACGTGCAATATAAAGGTTCAAGTCTTAAGAATATATATCGAAATAAGTGTTGTTGTATTATTTCGCAAAAACAAGCTATCTACCAATTCAACAGGAAAAGCAGAAACAACAGGAGCAGAAACGAGAAGGGATAAGAAGGTTAGTCAAAGTAAAGTATTATATTTCAAAATATAGTCTGCGTTATAGTGCATGTACGCGTAAATAGGATCATTTCTGAAAGTTTTTAGATCTGAATAAAGCTACCAACGAGGAACGGGATAGCCGGCCGTCTTGGATGGCTCGTTTAGTGCTCCCATTCTTGAACGGGGAAACTTGGTCTGCTTGGCGTTTAGGGATTTGGACCATTCATGAACGGGGAAACCTAGTTTGTTCGGTGGATCAGCTTCAGTTACATTAAAACATTAAAAGTAGCTAGATTAGAAGACTTCCTCGCGGTTAGTAAAGAAGAGATTTGAGAAGCATCGGCGTGTAGGCATCATTCACCAGTCCCGACTATTGGACGAGAGTCCAGGTCAAAAAGGAGAGAATTAAAATTTAATCTTTGTGTGCGCCCGCCAGGACGTTATATATTGATTTATATTTTTGGCGCCCAATAAAGGGCACACATTAGTGCAAACTTTGCTGTAGTGATCGATGCTTTCGAGTCTTTGTTCAGTTTTGATTTTTAAAGTTCATCGTTGCAGCAGGACGCGACAGCACCCAGAAACCGAAGCTAGAGAAATTGATGCATTTACTATAATATAGACAAATTTTAATTTTTACGCTTTCCCGTCTTAGCTTTAAAAACCTCACTTAAAAAAAGAATGGAAAAGCCAAAGGTATAATTGTGGTGCTAGGCTGGCTAAACCAGCCATGGTACCCTCTATTTAGATAGTTAGTTGTAGATCAATGTAAGATTGTCTTAGGGCCTAGACCTGATCTTCTTTTGTCTCCATGTAGGAAAAAGCAGCATCCGAGACCAAGGAATCTACGTTTCATGGCCGCGAAAATATCAGGAAGGCATTCGCATAAAGAAGAATTCCGCAGAAAGCATCAGATATTATGTTGCTTTTTGGCACCATCGACAGTAAAACAATATCTAACATCAATAAAAAAAGGAGTCTCTTTTGTGAGACAAAAAAGATTGATTGTTTAAGCCCGACATGGGAAAATTTAGTGGAATTCTTATCTGATTGTTTTGATTGAGAATTGTTTTGCTGGTGCGTCATATGGGACGTTAAATTCTCATGGGTTTGCAATTTCATTTAATTCTAATGATAAACTTGGTGAGCACCCTATGATTACTAGATTTTTAAAAGGAGCATTTAGATTAAGTCCAGCTAGACCGAAATACACTTTTACATGGGATGCATCACCAGTGATAGAATATTTAAAAGGTTTGTTTCCACTAAATAATTTAGCATTACAAGATTTAACAGAAAAGACTGCGATGCTGTTAGCTTTAAATACTGTCCATGGGGCCCAGACATTTGCAAGTATAAAGATGGAAAATATAAGGTAATAAGCGAATGGAATAGAGATTAGAATTCCTGACTTGATTAAAACTTGAGGCCCTGTCGCTATCAACCATTACTCATGCTTTCGATATTTGCAGAATTTCCATAATTATGTGTCACGACAACGCTTCTAAAATATATTAGAAGAGCAGAAAGAGTCCGAGGTATCACTCCAAACGTATTTATTTCAATTAGAAAACCATTCTAAAAGATAACGATACAAATCTTTAGTCGTTGGATCAAGGCAGTGTTATACATACGTGAAATTAATACCTCAATTTTCTCTGTTCATTCAACGAAGCATGTAGCAACATCAGAAGCATTTAGTACACGGATAAATTTAGCCATAATTAGACAGACTGCGAAATAGCCAAAGTCTTCACAAAATTTTATCACAGACCATCCGCACAGAATAATACAGATTTTACTAAAGCTGTACTACAGTCATGAAAGTATTATTATCAAGGGAAATCATCCAAAGATACTTTATTTAAGACTTGAGATTATTTTCATAAGAGTTAAGAACAATGTTTGTATGTTTTAATATAATAAAATTATGTATAATATTTAATTTTGTAATTTTCAATAAAAAAAGAAAACAAAAAAGGAAAAATTGCTGTCTCTGAACATGCAATTATATGAAGGGCTTCGTTCGAAGAGATTACATCCCACCCAATAAAACTATTTATTCTCGTTTGAACCCTGAAAGTAACAATTTTTAACTTTATACTCTAAAAGAATGTTGAGTTCTAGTGGGTGTGGCGAACGGGGCAGCAATTTTTCGCACTCTGAACGTTGTGACATCTAGTGAGCAGGGGGCAAAACTTTGCACTATGCACACTATTGTAGGAAACTATGCACAATGATGTAAGAGTAGGATTTTTCTTCTGTGTGATCCTTATAAAATTAAATGTAATATGTAACAAAAAATTATTTTCAAAAACGTGCATGTTCTCCAAATTCAATTCATTTTCTGCAATAAATGAAGCCTAACTATATAGTACAAAATCCCTCATCTTGACTATTTCTGGTTTTCTTTCTTTGAGACTCAATTTTTTACGGGAACGCTATGTTACCAAAAAATCTGAAAAAATTTTCGGATTTTTCGGAGTAATACCTCACAAAAAAATTATACAGAATATGTTTTACGAAAAACATTTTAAAAAAAAGTCTTCCCAAATTTGATGTTCACGGGTATAAGATACGTATATACGAGGTCCCTAAATTTTTTTTATCATAACTGGTACCTAAAAAAACATTTTTTTTGCTCTTAAAAGCCGATTTTTTATAGTATTCGATATATCTAATTAAAGGGCTTTTCATTAATTTATAAGAACGACAAGTATAATAGTCATGCAAGAAACCACTATTATTATTTTTTGTATCAGACAAGCCAACCTAACATTGGAAAAAAATTTACTCCCGAGACAAGGCGTTTTCTAACGCGATTCCTGCATAGGGCATTTTTTAAAGAGACTGCGAGATAGGGCGTTCTTTGATTGAGTCAACGATATGCACTCGTGCACGTGTTAACATACATATGCATTTTTTTTCGACGGCCCTCACCTTTTTTGACTTCTCGCACTATACAAGGCAATCATTTCTATCTGCAAGTTAAATATGGTCACTACATCGAGCAACTATTTTGTTGATATAAAACAAATAATGAACACTTTAGCACACTATAAATAAACTCGTCAAAACTCAATCCCAATGCTGTAAAAATAAAAGTAATCGTAACACAAAGCAGTGCATAGTTTATAAAAGAATATTAATTAATATTAAACCACAAGAAAATACACGATAATTTTTATAGACATACAAAGGCTTTTCTAAAAATAGAAAGATGTATACTTATTTATTTTACCTTGAAAATTTCCTTCTTGTATAACAGGTATGCGATTTTCCTGAATCTCCAACTTTTTTAACATATGAAGGGATGCTAAGGAAGATGTTGGTACATGAATTAAATCGTTACCACCTAAATTTAATCGTTTCAATTTTCTTCTGAAATATAAAGTAAGATATAAAAATAAAGTAAAACATTAAATTTTGTTGGCATTTAAAGTATAAATAATAAAGTTAATATAAATGTTAATATTAATGATTGTGAGACCTGCGGTAGCTTGTCCGTATAGCACAACACGGAGGAGACCGAGTTCACTACCAAGCTTCGACCAACTGATACCACTTCCTCCGTAAAAAGATTACATGTGCTTTTTTTAGGGACACACGGCAGACCTTCGTTGCCGATTAGCAGTAAGTGGGATAATAAATAGAACGACGTTACCGAGTCCGAATGAAACCGAGAGACATTGAATATTCTGATAGAATTTTCGAAAAGAGGTAATAAGGGTAACGTTCACGGACAAGAAAAAACGTTAGATTTACGTGAGTTCTCTTTGTTACTGTTACCTCAGGCTTCTGATGTAGGTACTTTGAGTCTTCAACCATATACTCCTGGAGTAGGAATCCAAAGCGGAATAGTGTCACCAGTGTGCGAGAGAGAGAAAAACAGTTATATGACATACTATCTCTCTCGCACAATAAACATGTCATATCAAATGTTTCTCTCACTGTCGCGCACTGGAGAAAAATGTGCTACTAATCTAGTAGCAAACGGCTGCTAATAAAACAATATTAGACCTCTGCTACTAAATCAGTAGCAAAATGCTACTGTATTTGCCGCAGCGTGCTACTATTTCAGTAGCAGGCACTCTGCTACTACCTTAGTAGCAGAGCTGCTGCAAAATTAACAGCAAGCTGCTACTAATTCGGTGCGTAAGAGTCTCTTGTAACACCACTCCTCCGCCAAGCACCGCCCCTCACTGCGTGGCCCCGCGTGGCGCGTATTGCGTTAACAAAGAAAAGTTGAAGTTGAAAGTTTTATTTGCTTATATCTCGAGAACGGCTTCGTCCCCGAGAAAATGGTTTACACTAAACGAGAGAACGTAAAATTTTGCATGGGAAACGGTTATTTACTCGATTTTGATGAGTGTAAAGTTTTGAGATAATTAGTCTAAAATAAATGGCGCTGTCTGTCTCCGCGCTTTTAACTGCTGAAAAACGCAGGAAGCGCGGGTTCGATCCTACCTTCGGGAAAATTTTTTTTTCTTTTAATTGATTTTTTCATACCTATCATTAGGTTGTCACTATTTGAATGACAGTAGCAAGTGTGATAAATTATTCAAGCTTTCTTAATAAAGTATTATACTCAAGCCGATTCAAGCTATCCTAAGCCCTTCAGGGAATAAAAAAGTTTGTATAAGTTCCATACCTATAATGTCAATTGTAATGATGGCCGAGAGCGTTAAGGCGCGTGCACTATCGTTTTGCCGATTCGTGCGACAAGGGTTCGATTCTAGTCACCTGCAAAATTTTCTTTTTATATAACTTTTTTTTCCACAATGCATTCCTCCTAATAACGATATTTTTCTCCAATACACATTAGAACGAAGGTAAATGAATGAGGGAAAATAATAATAATTACTTATTTAAAAAGTGATAATAAAATATTAACAATTAAAGTTAGTGTAAGAATATTTTATTATTTACTTTTATTATTCAACAATATTAATGAGGTTTGGTAAAAAAGCATCCTTTCCTGTTTTATACCTTCAAACCTTTATTTGAATGACAAGTATATATATTTTAATAAAAATAACAATATTATTGCACGGTAAGCAAATTTAATATCAAATTTATAATTAGCGATGATTGAAAAACGCCCCAATAGATTTTTAATTAATTAAAGATTGAATTGATTAAATATCACATATCGCACTTCCTATACTTTTCTAAAGTAGAATATTTACAAATTACTCTTTTATAAAGTAGAATATTTCTATAAAGAGCCTATTTTTTCGCTAGAAAACTATTTCAGCTGTATGGTATTATGAATTTGTTTATCAATTTTGCAATAAAAATAAATTTACAATATAAAATTACTAATCTGTGATCATATTAGCAATTAGAGACCTATAAATCAATATATAAAACCTACATATAAAAAGAAAGGCACATGGCGTACACTACGTGAAGAGCGTATAATAAGTATATATTGTGCTTCCTATCATTAATATCATTTGCAATTTTATATTGCGAAACTATTGTTATTGTAAAATGAATACACTAATTCAGTATCTCGCATAATTAAAAGTGTTTTCTAACACATAAATTTACTCGAGGGTTTTATATATTTATTTATAGGTCTCTAATTGCTAATATGATCACAGATTAGTAATTTTAAATTGTAAATTTATATTTATTTGCAAAATTGATAAACAAATTCATAATACCACACAGTTAAAATAGTTTCCTAGCGAAAAAATAGACTCAGAGGTTTATTAAAAGAGTAAAAATATCATATTCTACTATAACGAATTCACGATTGAATGTGACATTCGATCGTTAGTTCGATTGTATGCTCGATCCGACGGCGCTCAGGCATTGAGGATGATGAGCGAGAGAGAGAGCATAGGTAAGTGTCGCGCGAGAGAGATAGCGGTAATTAGCGAGCGATAGAGGGGGGCCATCGAGCCTCAGATCGATTTCCGCCGCGATAGAGTAAAGACGCAAAATCACGCCGAAAATACCGCGAAGAGTGATTGTGTGTGTTGGTGTGTGTGTGTACGGTGACCACCACAACCCACCTTGTCAATTGCACTGGGCTGCAGCC